>NQII01000674.1:535691-614865 GCA_002778355.1 Clitarchus hookeri | reverse complement strand
AGGCCGTGACCACGGCTCGTCCCGGTCCGCGGGTCACGGGTTCGAGTTCTACAACCACAACTACCGACACCTTCACCCGTCATGGAGCTGGAAATGTAAAGAAGGATGCTGCAGCTACCACTTCTTTACTTCCAACACCAAGATGTAATTCATTAAAAAAAAATGAGCTCTCTTTTACATAGCTTATACATGCTAAATACTGCACAAGTAACAGCTTACACGACTAACATTAAAAGGAGAACTTCTAAATAAAATCATAATTATCAGTGCTTGTTTTATTTTCTACATATTTTAGTCTAACTGAATTTATGTGTTTCGGAAGGTACGCAATGCTGCTGGGAATGTAACAATTTCTGAGGAAATAATAAAGCTTGTTTCTTTAAATCTTTATTTCTTTTACCGACACAGGATTTAATATTAAATATTTCCTCCCAAAAAAGAAGTGAACACCCTACGCGCTCGCCAACAAGTGTTTCTGCGGTTATTGCGACAAGGTCAAGGAATCCTGGGGCTCCAATACTGAACGCACGTGATTTGCCGCCAACACGGTGCATAATATGGACATTTATTCAGATCGCACAGTGACGGAAGTAGATATTAAGTAAAGATTTCTTTTTTAAATGAACTGTAAGTTGGTTTTTCTTCGTAAAACAGCTATTTATACGTCTACAATTGTGGCGAATATATAAAATATAAGTTACATATTCATTACGTAAGTTGTTTTTCAGCTTAACAAAAGTAACAAATGTACTTTCTACGAATTTTTTTTGTAATGCCGCATTTGTGCCACCATAATAAATTACGTTACAAGAGAAAATGTTACAAAACCTAAGAAAACAATAAGCATTGTAATACATTCAGATACGTGTTTATTGATTGAAAAAATATAACTATAGAATCTCAGTTCTCAATGGAAAATATAAATGAGGGCACTTACAGAAGCTCATGTATACATTGCGATTAGTAGTCAGTTGAGGGCACTTACAGAAGCTCATGTATACATTGCGATTAGTAGTCAGTTGAGGGCACTTACAGAAGCTCATGTATACATTGCGATTAGTAGTCAGTTGAGGGCACTTACAGAAGCTCATGTATACATTGCGATTAGTAGTCAGTTGAGGGCACTTACAGAAGCTCATGTATACATTGCGATTAGTAGTCAGTTGAGGGCACTTACTGAAAGTGGTAGTAATGTTTGTAGTCATGCTACAGTGTGTGGTACAGGTTAAGTAGCTCGAGCTGCCAAGTTATGTGAAAGAGAGTGTATATACGTACAAATATTAGTTACAGAAACTGATGGAATGTAACGTTGGATTGCGTGTACTTGAGCAATTGCATAACACAACTTCGACCAACTTGCCTGTTTTATTCAATGGGTCTCAAAAGTTCCGCTCTAACGATCATGCCTCTTTAGAAGTCTGAGAAGTCGAGCATAACGGCGATCGACTGCTACCAGAATTTTCACATACAATCTGCACCGTTAAAAAAAAAATCAGTCATTTTACGGGATAGTGCTTCTGTAAAAGTCTTCAGGAATATCCATAAAATTACGGATACGTTGCTTTTTAAAATACTAGCTTCTCGGGAAATTCACAGTATATTACGTTATCTTAAGGAAATTTTCCATAAATTTGATTCTTATATTTTATTTAATTCAGGTTTTGGAAAATAAAACACTAAACATTCTATACATTAAGACATGATAGTTTTTCTCTGGGCATACAATGTTTTTTTAGATTATTTTACCCTGGAGCGGAATTTGAAAGCTAAGGGAACATTATGGAATCCATGGCTTCTGCCGTTCACCTTTAACCTCTTCGGGGCTAGGTTTGTAATGAACGTATGATTTATGAAAATGTGTGTGACGTAACTTCTTCAGTTTATAGCGACGATTGTCTAATGTGTCGCTTACTCATAGTGGTGCGCACTCTTACTTGAGATGTGCGAAAGAATACGCCTAAGTAAAGGAGATATCCTATCTGCCGCAGAAACGATAATATTGTCGTTACAGTGGCGAAGAAATCTGCGTGTAGATGTGACAACGTTCGCTCCCGAACACCGATGCTATAAAAAATACGACGACTCTACATATTTATATTGGCGGATATCAGCTCCGCCTTTCGACATCGCGGACCACGTTTCCACGTATTAACGGCTGTATTTCAGTGAGCATTTGGTGGAAACACGGGAATATTGAACAGTATGTGCGACTGCTGCAGGTCGACTGACACCTCGCCGTTTGCGGCTCCTGCACTTACAATCTTCAACATATTCAGGGAAATAAACAAAAATGTACATCACATATATGAAAACGCAATCTGTAATGATGAATAAATGGAGCTGGGTACCGTGAACACAGTATTTTTATAGCTGCGGGTATCGGGAACGAACAATGTCGAGTGCGCACGAAGGTTTCTTCGCCAATATAAACAGGAAATCATCGTTTCTGCCGCAGTGGGGATATAAACGAACCTAAGACACGTGCCTTCGAACGCCAGAAAGTATCGTCAGGAATTTGTAACCGTTAGCACAATTAAAAATACTAAAACATCGCTAGAAACTGGAAAAGTTGCTAATGCTATTCGAATACAAATATCGAAGTTAAACATACAGTTGTCAAAATAATGCCGTACAGGTGAGTTGTTTGAGGTTTAGAATGATATATTTCTGAGTCGCGTTCAAATATTACGTAGGTATAGCATTTTTAACTTTTGAATTAAAAATTTCTCTTTTATACACAGTAGAACTTCCACACAACAAAAACTAAAGTAATTATATATATATTTTTTTTAACAGAAGTTTATAATCTAACAAGCGAATTAACTGAGAGTTTCCGTGAATTTCCTCAAACATCTGTGAAATTTCCGGGCAGCCCTTTTTTAAAAAGTGTACTTAATTTCACGGAGAGTTTCTGTAGAGTTCTGGGAAAATATTTAGCAGCAATTTTACGTAAAATGAAGGAAATAATTTTTTTTAAACAATGTAGTGGAGAAGTGGCTGTACTGCAAGATAATTAAGTACGGCACTTTTCCGTCTGGGTGATTATCTGACTTGCCTAGGAGCTGTAGAAAGCTGGGAGGTGATGGGGGCATGTGGCTGTACAGGGTGGAGTAGTGTGGAGGTACGGGATGGAGTAGTGTGGAGGTACGGGATGGAGTAGTGTGGAGGTACAGTATGGAGGCATGTTGAAGTTTGCGAGCCGCGGACGGCATATCGCGGTGACATCTGCGCGAGTCGGATGCAGTAAATCCCGGGCTAGCACTGCGGGTTGCCGCGGCAGATGCTATCAGGGGCAAGGAGCGTAGCCGCGGTAATGAGCTGCTGCGGTGTGTCGGCGGCGGGATTGATGTTCCTCTCAGGACCTTGGCTCCCGCGCTATGCTAACTAGCTGTTACTCCTGCCTCTCTCGCTGCCTGGACCAGCCACTCCGCTTACAGCGCACGCCCTGCCAAGTCTGCAGTGATGTAGTGCTCAGACTGCTCGCCTCCCACCCAGACCAATCTTGTTCAATTCCTGGCGGGGTCGCTCCCAGACTTTGGCATATGGGAATTGTGCCATACGATGCTGCTGGTCGGCGGGTTTTCTTGGGTTCCCCCTTATTACCCGCTCTTGAATTCCGGCGTTGCTCCATACTCACCTCGTTTCATCCTCATCGGTTCTCAAGACCACGATGTTAAGAGCCGCCCAAATCTCTCCATTCCACTACATAATTTTGCTGATAAACTGTCTATCGTAACATAACCTGTACTAGTTTCCGCTATCACTACATACTTGAAGGCGAAACACATTAACACATTTAATATTATTTCTTTTGTAATAATCGTTCAATAATAATTTTACAACTAAATAACAATGAAGATAATACATGCTTTGGTATAAGTACATACAAAACATATTTCTCTGACGTTGCATAAAAACTACGGTTTTTTCGTGCAAAAGATCTTCGGTTGTGATACAACAGTGTTTATACCCCTTGAGGTGATAGCCACCTACTGTTAATGAACAATGCACTGTAGAGTAGGAGCGTCCGGTATGGTGTGGCACAATAGGACGGTGGTGAGTGTGAGTTGTATATATAGGCCAGTCACTTCTAGCTTGTATTCTACACCAGCAAATGTATAAAGACCTCAAAGAGTTAAGGCGAGGGTTAACCTACCATATTGCCATTATTGTTTGGTATTTAATATATTAAGAAATAACTTCCTGAAATGTATCTGTTTACATTACACTTTAGAAGAAATATAAACCCATGTCATATAACTTTATCACAAGTAACAAAGCATAAGATTTTGATTGAATAAAATTTTCCATGTGACCGCCTTCAAGTGGCTACAGTATAACGAAACCTGATTCAAGCTAACGTTACTATCATAAATTGCAGATGTCTTCAGCGTAACAATATTTATTACAAACAATCATAATTTTTCTTCGTTAGTAATGTGAGCTGTGGAAAATGGGAAATCACTGCAAGTAATATATGAGCTCGCCGTGTGATCGCTACGCTTAGCTGAGGGCTGGTGCGATATCCAAGTTGTCATGAACTGCGTTCATTACTAATTCCTGCACATATCAATTTACACGAAGAATATTTCTCATAACTTCTAGTCCTAACAACATAGATCTACATTTCTAGTTAGAGTGATGACCATACGTTTATTATTTTGAAAGATTACAATTAATATTGGTGCTGCTAGTCACGTTTTTTGACGATGTTTCACGTGACCGTGTCCTTAGTTTGTTACGGTTAATAGAAAGTTCAGTTTTATCGAAGTATTTCATGTAAAGTGGAGCTAATTTGTAAATTATATATATACACACATATATATAGACTCCAAAAAAAGTCTGACGATGTTTCTGAGTTAAGAGCATCCGACATCCTGACAAGGTTACTTAGACAAAATGCCTTGTCCTACTATGTAGCATTGTCTAGCAAATCACGGCGGAGTAAGCACACATCGCAGACACTGACATAACACTTCTCTTCTGTCTGGCTGCCGCTTCTGCGCTGCAAGTGAGCTTAAGAGTTGGCAGTCCGGAATTTGTTTTGTTTAATTCGTTGTTTACGGAGTTACACGTATATCAACAAACAAATATCCTAGTATTTTTGGTTAATACCTGCACGAGTTTCCTTAACCAGTTAGAAGGAACGCTCAGCCTTAAGGGCGTAGTTTAAGGTGTTAGTTTTTGTCGAGTTCAACAAAGTCTTACCGTTTCTGATCTAATCTGCACTCAGTACAGATCACTGGCGAAAACACTGCGCGCCTGGCGCGATGGAGCAAAGAGGCGCTTTACTGTTGCCCGTATCGCGTCCTACACTGTAAAATACTTTCTGCTAAACTTCCTAAACGGTAATGGAAGTTTTTAACATATACACTGTATGGAAATAACACCACGTGTCAGACTGCAAGTATAGGAACGTTTAACGTCGTTACTATACAAGGTTGGGGACTTCCTTATGCATTTTACTGTTTCGTGAGCTAATTTAGAAACGGTACCATGGATGTATGGCATCATTGTTTACAACTTGGCCTGATAACGTACCTACATACCAAATTTAATCAAAACCCATTATGGAGTTATGGAGCATTTATAATATTAGTATCTTATCTTCTGAGCCAGGGAAGGGTGAAAACTTGGAAATTCCTCACACATACCAAGGTTATGTTTAATTTCTGCACACTATTGGGATATGTCGTGTTAAAGTAGCTGGTTTTTTATTTTAAACTAATATTTTTTTTTCCCGAAATGACAAGTGATAATATTATTTTCCTTCTTGATCTATAGATTATACGCACGGATTCACCTCCTGTACCACATGCAATTCCTTGCTGATCATGTCAAAATGAATTTAGCAAAGGGACTAGAAATATGTCAGAGGATGTCAGAAGGCTTCCGTCTCCTAAGTTGCAGCTGTTGTTTCATCACTAATAAGTGGTTGTCACGTCACTCATGAATGATTGTCACGTCACTCATGAGTGGTTGTCACATCACTGATGAGAAGTTGTCGCATCACATATGAGTGGTTGTCGCGTCACTGATGAGAAGTTGTCGCGTCACTGATGAGTGGTTGTATCCTCACTTATGAGTGGTTGTCATGTCACTGATGAGTGGCTGTCATGTCACAGATAAGTGGTTGTCACATCACTGATGAGGGATTGTCACATCACTGATGAGTAGTTGTCGCGTCACTGATGAGTAGTTGCCACGTCACTGATGAGTGGTTGTCATGTCATCGATAAGTGGTTGTCTCATCACTCATGAGTGGTTGTCATGTCACTGATGAGTAGTTGTCGCGTCACTGATGAGTGGTCGTCGCTGTTGTAACTATCACCCTGTGAGTAACTGGCGCATAGTTCGCCATGTAAACTTCTGCGATGTCTATAGTCTATCCGCAGTTTCTTCACACTTTTAAAATCAAACCTTAGAAAAATCAGCCCATCTATAACGTGCTTGGTTGTTTCCGAAATATTTCATGAATCACAAACTTGTTTTACTTGTGTTAACATAAAATAAATAATTTCTTGTATTCACTAGATTTTCTACTCATATTTTATTAGTAAATTATAATATTATATTTATAATGAACGTCAACAAATACAAGGAACATATATGTGTGTTGGCAATGCCTAGTAAGAAATAGTTCTAGTGAAAAAAATTATTACACTGAGTGCGCACGAATATAATCCCTTTGGTGTAATTTTATAGAATCGGATAAGATTTCTTTGCACGAGGCGGAGGGATATCCTAGAAGTACGTCTTTAGCAGGGCTTCAGAAAAGTTGTAAGTAAAGGTGAATTGACTATATGCTACAGTCCACCTTACCGGGGAAATGTTCCGTACTCCACATGTCTTCACGAGGCGAATGTTTTCAGGACAGACATAAAGGTGAGTTTTGTGTAGCAAGGCGTGGCTTCCCCGGCAAGACGACCTACTCGCCGAGTGCAACATTGCAAGGCAGATAAAGGCGCATGCATCTATTTTCAACACCTTCAACCACGCACGAGCCCAGTCTATAAGCTTCTCTTTCCTTTTGTCCACCGCCCTTCGCCTCTTAGTTCGGCGTGGCAAGCTAGATAAATCCGCCCAGATCTCTGGTCCTGTTGGAGGGTGTGGGAGACTGCCCGTGGGCGTGTCCTCGCGCCTCACTACATCGCATTCGACTGCACTTACTATCGATACACGCTCAGACAAACGAGATGATTGTAGAACAACCAGATTTTGCACATTTTCACTGTTATACAAGACAGTCTCTAAATAAGTTCAACATGATCACAAATACAGAAACGGCAGTTTTGAAGTTTCGTGTGTTTCTTTATACAACCATTTCTCAATTTCCTCCACGTCAGACACGCCTTCTGGTACTGTAGAAATTTCGTCATTGGCCGACACTCGTGCAGTACAGAAGCGAATCGATTGCTTCCATATATAAGTGTCATTCATTTTGTAACTCTATTTACATTTCATCGTGTCAATTTCAGCAAATAAAAATATAAATCATATTTGCTTACAAATATTTTTTATTACGTGCTGCAGAGTTCTGGTAAGATATTGATAAACACCAGTGAAATATTAAAATTACACCGGTGGCCGTTAATTTTTAATATTTGTGTCGCCTGCAGCATTTGGTCACAGTCCTCAAAGTTCTTATATGCGCATATTTGGTGAATACAGTTCTCGCTTTGTCGATGTGGTGGCCTTAGCGCAACTTTCTGTGTAGCACTGATTTACACGAATGTGCGTCCTCCCTGCCAGAATAAGGGCTCAAACGGTTTGATCTTAGCAGACATTAACTGCAAAAGGTATTTAGTACTAATAGATACCCTCACACCATGTATCATAGGCAGGATTTCAGCTTATAGGCTACATGTCTAATAAGCGTTTCGCCTAAAGGTTTTCCTGCCTTAAACAGTTTACCCTAAGTTCCAGGCGACTCAATGTTAGACGAACAGAGAACTAACTACTGTGTGATGCGCAACCTCGCCATGGCTTCAGTGGCCTAATGGTTTTCTTGTGACAAATAAAACTTTTGGTGGATGTTCACCCTCATTTTCTAATAACCCTATTGTAGCATCACTAGACCACATTTCTTAGTTTCTGTAGTTTCGATTTGCTAGTTCCTTTGCTCTTCTTTGAATGCCTTTTCGCTGTTTCCTAAAACAAAATGAACTTAAATGACAACTTTCTTCATTAGGCGCGCCCTATATCTCACTGGCTCAAATTCCAACCTTGTAAGAAACCGTACACTGAAAATTACACATAAAAAATTGCCAGATCGTCCATTAAAACGGCCAGAAGTTGGCTAAATCTTCCCTTAAACAGATTACACTAGCGGCCATGCAAGTTTGCATGGAACATTCAAGGAAATTTTTATTGTGGCATAGTGGCTTAAAAGGAGGGGGNGGGGGGGATAGACTATTGTGGCATTTTCAGTTTATAAGTTGTGAAAAGTATTCAGCATCCACTATTGACATTTCTTCTTTGAAAAGACATAGCACATTCCACAGATGACTGAATCGCTGTGATATCATACCTCTGTTTGTTTGCCATGTGGAGTAAATGTAAATTAATAACTAACTTTCTTCTGAAAATGACTACACAAGCGATAGAAATACAAGAATTCATAGCATCCTCACTAAATTATAATCAAATATAGTTGTATGCCCTAATAAAGCTGCTATTTGAAATAAATAAATCTGTAACATAAGTAACTGCAAAAATACATGAATCCAAGATGGCGTACAACCTTCCCCTTAAGCTCTTGTAACGCCTCCTCCTGGTGTGACGGTATGCTGCCTAGACGGCTCGCGGGCCGAGCCACCCGGCCCACACACACGAGCCCGCACATTGTATGGTGCTTGGCAAGCTCTTCCCACCACGCATGCCGCCACTTCGTCTCGCTCCCCGCCCGTAGTGTCAAGAGCTGCGCGCCCATAAATACCCGCTCCGGGAGGTCGTACCCGCATCATAGCTCCCTCTCCGCAACCCCTTCGCGAACCACCACACCTGATCGTCTAGCCACAGAGAGTCTGTGGCATTCCGGAGGTGTCGGCCAATTACCCCCCGCAGCCCTCGCGCGCTCGCCACACCCAGATTTATGTCTCTATTCACTTGACGTGTCTCACGTGTGGACAGCTCCTCTGGTAGGCAAGGGGGGATGGGTTTTCATGTCCCGAGCGGACGTTTGATTGCAGGAATAAAACGCTTGTTTGAAGTTACCATCATGACCAGGCTTCGAGCCCAAGGGTTGAATCTCGTTCCTTATGATTAATGCACGTCGGAAAAAGAAACTTGTCTCGAGAAAAAAAAACTTACCGGTGTCTTTTTATAGCCGGCTGCTTGCAGTCGCGCGAGATCGAGTCGTCACTGTGCCTGGCTCTCCACGGAAGGAGTCGCCGTGAGGCAGCCATGTTGTGAGGAAGCACCGCCCGTGAGGGACAGGGCCAGACTAACTCACTCGACGTTACAGAATATACGACCATGCAGAAGAGAAACCCCCACGACTGTATCGCACACCAGCAAAGTTGTATTGCCATTCCTAACCTACCATATTGCTAAGTATTAACTGTACGCCCATGGTGGGGACGGGGGAGTTAATTGCGTCTCAGAACCGAACCCCATGCGTCTGAAAGGAAGGGAAGTCATGTAAAGCAGGCGTGCATCGTGGCAGAGATGGATTAAGGCGGTCATGGCCACAATTAGAGCCATGACTGCCTCCCTAAAGTGTACCTCGAGCTGAGGCTATAGCTAAGAAGGGGGAGGGGAAAACCGGAATAGGCACCGTAAAAACCTCTCCGACAGGAAATAAGTTCAAAACGTATTCGTGAATAACTGAAAATGCTACGGGAAACTGATTGTGTGGAATCAATGCTATTGAATGTGACGTGGAAGATCTTGGAGAGAGGGGGCGGGGATTGTGGGCGCAGGTGCCCTTGAGGTAAAACTGCTTTTTATATTCCTGCTCTAGGGAACCATCACAACAATACTGACAACAGCAATATGAAAAATAATTTATTGCTTCTGAGAAAACAGCAGATTTTCATCCACGTATCGTTTTCTGAAGAACTTCTAAGACGCCGTTGGGTACTATGGGAAACTGTTTGTGGCAAGAGTTAGCCAATCAGATGAGACACCCTTTTATATCCCACCAATAATTAAATAGCCTAAAAAGTGTGCCTAAATCAAAATTATCGTTAAGCTATTTTACAAATTTATGCCACCTCGTTGTGCATCTACGCCCAGTTTCTTCCAAACTAATTGTTTCAAGAAAGAGGGCAGAAGCATTCATGTAAGAAGAAAATGTAGCTCTCGATTTAGAATCTGTATCTGGATGGCTATGAAGTTCTTATTATTATGAGGGTAAGTACTAAACTCGGATTTTCTGTAAGCACATTTGACTTCGGTCATTGGCAGACATTTAGTGTCGACGTGGAGGAAAATTTTAGCCAGTAGCAACAGGGTTAGAGTGTTCAATCCCCAGTAGCGTGGTCACACAGATAAATCTTCGAATAAAGGCCACGAGTCAATGAGATCACGGATTATGCTCATGTGTGTATATAGCACTGAAGTCTTACTTGTACCAAAACAATAGCGCAGTTTTTGTAAGCCTCTAGCCATATCATTCCTGGCGTGTTGAAGCAAATCGTGTAAGTGATACAGGCGTTGTACGTATACTGAGAACTAGCGAAATATAGAGTAAAGCATATAATACGTCTAAATTTGTGTATCTCCTTAGAACAAAAGGCTAACAAAATTGCGGAGACCAGAGAAGCTCCCGAAGTTAATTTCACAGTAGGCTGGACATCGCAGTTGTATAAACTAACACGTCCTACGTTTCATCACTGGCTGTTGCTACAGTGAAGAGAATCTTACTGCATTACGATTTATTTGCATTATTGAGTGGCTTTAAACCAGTTGCGTTTACTGGTTCAGATAAGCTCGTAGGAGTGTATGTCCTTGAGATTAACTGGAAAAGGCAGCATAAATATGCAATTGTTTGAACCATGGCATAATACGACAAAATAAATTATTCAAAATTATTTGGCAGAAATTATAAAATATTTTAGTAAAATGTTTTTTTCCGATATTCGCGTATTTTTGACATTTTGTCCACAAATCTCAAACAGTTTCATAAGCAGCCATGAAATTAAACCTCAGAGTACATAAACACACGGAGATGACATGACGTGGCAGTTCCTTTGATGTGGGCGTGCCCATTAGCTCATTGACTCCGCGAGGCTCTGAGGACAGGCCCTAGATCTGACTGGCTACCGCATGCTACAAAAAGATCCATCAGCTGGCAAGTGCATCACCGGACACTGGTTGGCTAGTGGCGTTGTGATATGTTGCTGGTCAGTATCGTCCTTTTTACTGGTATGAGCATTTCGAGTTTGTGGAATAAGCAGCTATTTCCCCTTTTTTATACTTAAGTACTTTGCGATAAAACGATATTTAACGGCAGTAATTAATCGAGTGTCAATAAATTTATGTTTTTTACTCAACTGGCAAAGGCAACAATTTTTTTGTCTTTAGTAGCTCATGATAAAAAAATTAAATTGCAGTAATATCCGCTAGGAAGCCGCACAGTTTAATTTCTCTAACGTTCAACAGCGGCCGGAAATACTTCTTGCGCCCTTTGGCGAAAGAANTTCGCCCTTTGGCGAAAGTATGAGCTTTAAACATATGCATATATATTAAACTTACTACTTAACCAAAGGTTGTTATGATTAGGGACAGGAAAATGTCGCTTTTTAAAACATTTCTAGGCTAGACTCCACTGTCCTATGTACTTTGGAGCCTCAGCTCTCTGCTCATTGTCTACTGCGTCANATTGTCTGCTGCGTCAGAGTGCAGCCAGTTTACCTCAGATCAGGTGACACGGGGTTCAGCGAGTGTTTCCTTGCAGGTCTGTTATTGGCTCAGAGTTCACCTGGGCGCGTCTTAATAAACAGTGATTCAACTGCAAGAATAATATAAATGTACATGTTTTTGAGGCCTAGCTTTACCTGAAGAACGTCACGCATGGGCAGGGCCACGTGTTCTCCGCGAAAATATTAACGCAGAGGCTAGACTTCACTATCCTATGTGCCCAATTGCAGCCTTCCTTTGGCTATTGGCCGCCCGTCTTTGTGTTGAAGAGAGTCGGTTACGTGAGTAAGCCAATCAGAATTATGTTAATCTTATACTGAACGTCCGTGATTCGCGGGCAGACAGATAAGACGCGTGACAAGTCAAGTGATCCAATCACGAAAGTGGGTCTGGGCTAAGAGTGATTTGGAACATGAATTATCCTGAAATCTTTTCGCTAAGAAAACTTCCCATAGTACCAAGTAATTTCCTATAAATCCATATTTCATCACCTAACTCAAACTTGATCTTCTTTCGAGAGTACAAAACAGGAGACGAATGATAACTGATAACTGAAGATTGATTATAAGCAGATACATGTAAAGGTAAAGTTTTCCAATATAGATCACGGAGATCAAATGCAGACAAATCAGTGAAAGAAGGATTCGGNATACATGTAAAGGTAAAGTTTTCCAATATAGATCACGGAGATCAAATGCAGACAAATCAGTGAAAGAAGGATTCGGAGCATTGTGATGCTTACGAAAAAAGCAAATCGTGTGTGTGGTGATCCGGCCTTGCTCTGCCTGCTAGCGCTGCCGGCGCGCGGACCGGAAGTTGGTGGAGCCCGCCGAGCGGAACGGCCCGTGGCCACTGTGCCGGCCGGGCAACGGCGGTTTCCGCCCCCACAATGACNGGCCAGCACACGTTTCCTGCCGCTTCTGCGAAGGTCACCAGGCCAGCTCGCATGCTCCGCCCCCTCCCCCACCCCAGAAGCACACGAGTAGAGAGCTTTGTAGTCGATTCCCACTTTCGTCGCACTTGTCGAATCGAACCTTCGAAAAATCACTCCATATACACAGACTGTCAGGTGATTCGCGGATACCGACTGCACCACGCGAATCTGCGATCAAAATTAAAAATAAAATAGTCTCTGGTGAAACAGCACAAGGCCCTTAGTTTACGATAAAAAAAAAAGTCATCAAAGTAGATAAAATTACTTAATTTAATGTTAAGCCCGGCATACGGCATCAGCATACAAAACGACTTAAACGTCATAACAGGTGTTCCGAAGTTTGCTCTGCCCATTGCAGTGCACTTTCCTGCACGCTGTTTGCATGCGGCATGCACGGAGCCTGGCCGTCGGATGCACCCATGGCCAATGCCATGTCCCCGTACTCACTGCGTGTGAACTCCAAGGCATCTTTGGCACTACTGAGCTCGGCTCGTTCTCTCACGGTATGCCTTACGAATTACATATTAGTTGCAGCATTGCCACATCACCTCAACTTTATCCAATTGTAATACCACGTGTTGCTACAAAGGTTTCTGGACATTTTATGTAGTTTTTCTCGAAAACGAAGGATCTTGTGCACGTTTTCCCAAAAGATAATTCTCTACTCAGTTTTGATCACAGATTCGTGTGGTGCAGTCTGTATTACGTGTTAAGTTGTTACACCTAATTATGTTACATTCAGTGGCGTGTGTGAAGTGTTGCAAGGTAAGCTGACGCTTGCTCAGTGCTGTACACACTCGGCGTACGCAGCGGTAACCAGAGAGAAGCCGGGAGGAACTGAGTGTACTGCTGTCACTCACGAGAGAGCGGCGAGGCATAGGTTACACGCGTGCTGAGACGTCGATTGCAGGTGGCCGATGTGTAAACTAGCAAACGATTAGGTACAGAAGCAAACACAGCTTGCCTTGCAACAGTTCACCACACGCCGCTGATTATGTACACGGATAGGGGAATTTCGACAAGAGATTTATAATTGTGTAAATTAAAATACCTTATTATTTAATAATCTGAAATTTTTGTTTATATTTTATCTATACATTTTAATATTTCTTTCATTGTTAATATGAACTAAAACAGTGAGACCATAGGTGTGTTGGTAATGCCTTGAAGGGAATAGTTCTTATGCAAAATATTATTTCACTGAGTGTGCACGAATGTGGTGCGTTGTCCTTTTGGTGTAATTTTCTAGACGTAGTTAAGATTTGTTTGCACGAGGCGGAGTAATATCCTGGAAGTCGGACTTTAGCAGGGCTTCAGAAAATTTTGAAGTAGCAGTGAATTAACTATATCAATAAATTAATAGCCGAAGCTTGAATATACGAAGGAATCTTAATTTAGTCTACAGTTTATGGATTATTTAAATTTTCCATTTATTTGTTTAGTTATATGGGGAATGACTAGTGGCACACAGGAATTAATACAAGGTGAATATGAGGCCATCTTGAGCAGTGACCAGTAGATATTGACTCTGTACACATAACTTATTATGACTTTTGGCTAATTTTCTTTTTTCTTGCAATCTTCTGGGCAGGGATTCCAATTCTTTGAAGTTTGATAGTTTCAGTGATATGTTGGGTANATATGGGGAATGACTAGTGGCACACAGGAATTAATACAAGGTGAATATGAGGCCATCTTGAGCAGTGACCAGTAGAGATTGACTCTGTACACATAACTTATTATGACTTTTGGCTAATGTTCTTTTTTCTTGCAATCTTCTGGGCAGGGATTCCAATTCTTTGAAGTTTGATAGTTTCAGTGATATGTTGGGTANGTTCTTTTTTCTTGCAATCTTCTGGGCAGGGATTCCAATTCTTTGAAGTTTGATAGTTTCAGTGATATGTTGGGTACATATTTTATTTTCCTGAAGAGTTTACATAGTGCCTAATATCATTCAAATAAGAAGTGGAATTCTTATCATGAATTGCGAATGTTTGTCGCTTATTCGATTTATATTAACTAAATGTTTCTAAAGGTAAAATTTTTGAAGGAATCGGTAATACGGCTTCCAATTAAATAACGTGGCCCATTTTTTTTTTTGCGTATTTGAGACATTTTCTCCTCAAGGGAGGTATTATTTATGAAGTGTTGTATTTCAATTCATAATCTTATAGCTGAATGTTCTGGACCGTACGGCTAACGCAGAGTCAATAACCACACAGAAACAAAATAATGTATGTTTAATGAGAACTAGAGTCGCCTGCGAAAGCAAATTTATCTTCTCTTGCCATTGACACTGTGTGAGCTCATTCGCCACTCAATTCTGGGCACAGAATTCGTTGGTGTTGATTGAACCAGTAAGAGACATTCCACGAAAAAGAGTGGCCAATAGAATATAATTATCATTACACGAGTGCAGAGCAGGACATCCGGGAACGAATGTGTTCGTGTCAAAGGGTCTGACACAAATTTGCTTCTGTGCACCTGACTTATCAGTTTCATCGCGGTANGAACGAATGTGTTCGTGTCAAAGGGTCTGACACAAATTTGCTTCTGTGCACCTGACTTATCAGTTTCATCGCGGTACTTTCCTGTTCTGTATGGACCCACGACCCACATACTTCTAACGGAAGTAACAGTATATGAGAAAATTACCGACTCTTTCGTACATAGTCGAACGCCAATTCAAGCCTGGTGGTCAAACATACCGGAAATTATGATAAGGTATGTTACAATTGTTAGATTGCTTGACTAGCAGGAGTCCTACGTTTACGGGCAGGAAACACAGACGCTCAGTACCGAAGTAATATAACTGTGATTGGCCTTTCTCGCGAGGNGCTCAGTACCGAAGTAATATAACTGTGATTGGCCTTTCTCGCGAGGTACTCTAGGTGATAACCAAAGGAAAGTGGCATCAGTACACGTGCGTTATTCAAAAACAGTCACTTGGGGTAACTTCCTCACCACACATTTTCATCTAACCCGTTCGGTCACACATTAGTTCCTGAATTCTGGTGTTGCAATCACGTGGGTTCTTGGGCGTGCGCTTTTTTTATGTTCAGCGCTTGTCTCTCGTCCAGCGAACAACGTGCTGCATTTTTTCTGATGATATCGGCATTAAACACCGATGTTAGAGAGTTGTAGGAAATCACACAAATAGGATTCACCACACAGAAGCCTGGGCATTGATGCCTTTCTGTATAGAGTACCAGTTGACCTGCGACGTGTCCAAGACCATGGGCGCGGTGAGTGAGCGGTTACAACGAAGGCTACAGCAAATACGCTTCATTTGGAACTCCTGGGTGCCCATCCGCTTGTCAGGTTAGTAAAGAAGATAGAAATTACCCTTTGCAAGAGAATACCGCATTTACTCGAATCTAAGATGCCATCAGTGCTAAAACGGATTAACAGACAACATGGTCACCCACACAGAAGATTCGGCCCCTTCATTTGACTTCGCATTAGGCAGGTAGTTAAAAGTTGTCCCCACTGGTACAAAGTTGCCCTGAATGACTGTTATTTTGAATGTATACCATTTCATGAGAAACTTTTATCCCTTGCTGAGATCTCTTGTTACAGTGATATGTTCGATGTAAGTATTGGATAAGTGAGCAGGTCTCAGAGTTGAGTATAGAGAGAGTTGAGAGACATGGGTGGCTCTTAACAACGAACTTTTAAGAGTCCATGAGATTATAATGACGTGAGAATGGAGCAGCGCCGTAATGGAAGGGTGGAGGAAACAAGAGATATTCCCCTAATCGTCCGGCAGGATTCCCACTTGCGAAAATCAGGGAGTGGCCCAGCCAGGGATTGAACCCGGCTCGCCTTGGTAGGAGGCGAGCAGGCTAACCACTCAGCCACCGTGGCCCCCAGCAGGTCTGAGAGCAGTGGGCCGGTAGCCCCAGGGTTGAGGAGTGTCTGAGTGAGAATGTTGGTCACCCCTGAGCATACCTGGCCCGCGGCACGCTCCCGTGGATCTCTCGTTAGTGGCCTGTGGATGTAACTCACCGCGGCCTCATCTTGGATTGCCCTCCGACGTCGTTGCCTGCGGCCAAGTCGACTCCTAGCTCTCTCTCTCTCTCTCTNGCGGCCTCATCTTGGATTGCCCTCCGACGTCGTTGCCTGCGGCCAAGTCGACTCCTAGCTCTCTCTCTCTCTCTCTCTCTCTCTCTGCGTGACTACAGGAACTTCCTCGGCGACCTGCTGGCTACCTTTGTGCGTCCTCTACTCTCAGCCGAGCTACAATGTGGATCAAATGCAATGTCGAGTTAAGAGAGAGAGAGAGAGAGAGAGAGAGAGAGTTGAGAAATTTGGGCAGCTCTTAACAACGAGGTTTTGAGAGCCGATGAGAAAGAAATGAGGCGAGAATGGATCAGCTCACGAATACAAGGGTGGGGGAAACGGGAGATCCCCACCCACCGACCAGTGGCATCGTCCGGCACGAATGCCACTTGCGAAAATCTGGGAGTGACCCGGCCGGAGATTTAACATTCGCCTTGTTGGGGGACGAGTAATCTAACAACTCAGCCACCGCGGCCCCAGTTACAATGTCATCAGGTAAAGATTGGTTATCAAAATAATGGTAATACATATAACGATCATGATTCCTGCAGCTGGCTACAAACTGTGATTGCAGAGAAAAGTTGGTTGAGATGCTGAATGTTCTCCGACTTCACTTGTGACGCATTAGCTTTACGGTTTTTTCTGAAAATCCTCTTCAATATTCGGCGATCCTGTTCACTATTACTCGTTGCTGACGATTTTTTGCCACACGATGTGTATGCCGTCATAAACTTGGACACTGTTTCTCTGGATGCACATCACACACTGACAGTCTTCGATACACCTTCTCCAACCAACCGCGCTCCAACAATCTGTTCTCTTTTAAAGTCAGAGAATTCTAACATCCTGCCTCACATACGTCTGGCCTATTACAAGCGCGAATACATACCACACCACCCAGCTAACTGCAGATCAACGTCCTTCACTGCAATAACAAACGACAGTCGCAGCGCACGAGTTATCAGTGTTACCATTTCACAAAGATGCTGTGTTCCGGAACAAAACAGAGGAGTTAACGTTATTTCGATAACCATCTGTGTGTGGCATATGTTATTCTCTGCAGTATATACCAGCAAATACTCATACAGAAAGAACTGAAATACAAAGTACTTAACAATGCAGGGGGTGGGGACGCTTATAACGCTAACTCCAGCCAGAAAATTCAGAAAAATGGCAACACTGCCTTACAGAATGTTGAGACACCTTTCACCGGTCAGCATCTGGTAATCTACTCGCCACCCGGCAGTCCAGCCAATACAGAACTTCTAGTATGTTACAGTAACCAATTAGACACAAGGCCTTTCCCCACAGCCTCGCTAAGCCAACCACATTATGGGTACGCACACATCGATGGAACCACCACGCTATCCCATCTCTGAGCACTTATATACTCCGTGGTGGAGTTGAGAGGTTTGAATGGCTCTAAACGAGGTCTTGAGAGTCNTCCCATCTCTGAGCACTTATATACTCCGTGGTGGAGTTGAGAGGTTTGAATGGCTCTAAACGAGGTCTTGAGAGTCGATGAGAGTGAAACGAGGTGGGTATGTAGCAGCGCCGGAATGCAAGTGATGGGGAAGTGGAATATTCCCGTGAAACCTCGCCTGCCAGTAGAATCGTCCGGCCCAATTCCCAAGGGCAAAGATCCGGGATTGACCTCTTCTGCATTAGGAGATGAATCAGCAAACCGGAAGATATATGTTAGAGAGGCAAGTAGCAGGGAATAGTTCCTTCACCTTCAGAGGCTGGAGGCTGGGGACTGGGGGACAAGCTGGCGGCCATCTTGGAAGATTTGACAACGAAATCTCATGCTCTGTCATTCCTCCCCAACGAAGGCCATCTTGTTTTCCCATCGGAATTTCCCTATTCTCTATTCTCTTTTCCTTATTCTCTACCGCCTGCTCTATTATTTCATAGTGTTTTTCATGCTCTGTCATTACATCATGGTTTTCTCANTTTTTTCCTTATTCTCTACCGCCTGCTCTATTATTTCATAGTGTTTTTCATGCTCTGTCATTACATCATGGTTTTCTCATGTTTTATCATTCATTATTATCGTTATCCCACGCCTTTTCTCTCTATTGACTTCCATATCCTCCGTCTTGGATGATAGAAGTTCCCTCGTCGTCATCTGCTGTAGGTGTCCATCTTTAATTCCCGCCCTCGTCACCAGTGTGTGTGTGCCGATCACAAGTTTTACCATTCGCGGCTAGGAGCGCAGGGATCGGTGTAGCCATCTCGTGTTGGAAATCTCATTGCCTGCAGGGTGCGCTAGCATCGGTGAGTTTAGTTCTATCGTCGGTCACTAGGAGCGCTGGAATATTTTTAGTTGGTTGTTTCTAAACTCAAAAAATGACGGAGGATCGTGGGATCATTCCGGCTGCCCTTGGAGTGGTAAGCATATGCCTTGACCACAAGACCACACAGACGTCTAGGAAAGAATGGTGTATAATGTCGAATACATATAGATATCACCTACCCTCATTCGAAAAAAAATTAAATTTGTATATAAAATATTCTTGTATGTCGCGACTCAATATAAAAGTTATATGAAGTACAACATAAAAAACTGAAGACACTTCACGCGTGCTCACACCTTATTATGCATAAAATTATAAATAAAAAATTAGCAGCACCTGTTCTTTGTCCATTCCGGTTCACGTGGGTGCAGACAACTAATTTAAGCCCTTGTATAAGCATAGTTGGCCGCCATTTCCCATCTACGAAAGCTACAGTCACTAAATTCATAACATAGCCACCATCCCTTATGAATAATACGGTGGCACAGTTAATTACACCTTAAACTCTCGTATTAGCATAGTCGCCAAATTCAAAATATAGGCATCACTCCCGACGACGAATAGGATGAACTTGTCAATTATGCCTTTAGGCTCGTATAAGCATAATTGGCCGAAATTTCCCATAACCGAAGCTAGGCATGATCCATGATGACGAATAGGGTGGTATTTGATTACAGCTTTAATGCTCGTATAAGCATTTACCTTCCACCGAAGCTATAGTCGCCAAATTCATAAGATAGGCATCAACCTTGACGACGAACAGGGCCACCGGGTCAAGTACACCTTAATACCTCTTATAAGCATAGTTGTCCACCATTTAGGAACTGTTAAAGATATAGTCACCAAATTCATTACATATGCAACACCCCCGACGACAACCAGGGCCACTGGGTCAAGTAAGCCTTAAACTCTCGCTCCTATGGCATTTTTTGTGTTCCGAAACAACCCACTAGCAAAAAAATTCCAGCACTCCTAGCGACCGACGATAGAACTAAACTCGCCAATGCCAGCGAACACCTGCAGGCGATGAGATTACCAACACAAAATGACCGCACCGATACCAGCGTTCCTAGCCACGAATGGTGGAACTTGTGATTAGCACACACACTCTGGTGATGAGTGCGGGAGTGCAAGAAGGCTGTCTAAAGCAGACATCTGGTGGCAGGCACGGGAATTAAGTATGGACGCCTACATAAGACGATGGCGAGGTGAACTTCGATCATCCAGTGTGGAGGCCATAGAAGTTAAGAGAGAGAAAATGGCTGGGAGAGACAAGATGGAATGATAGAGCACGAGAAAACCACGATGGAGTGGCAGAGCATGAAAATACCGATGTGTAATAACAGGGCATGACAATCACTATGGAATGATAGAGCAGGAGATAGAGAATAGGGGGAAAAGGAGAAAAAAGGGAAGTTCCGAGGGAAAAACAAGATGTCCGCCTTTAACGAGGAGTGACAGCGCTTGACGTTTCATCGTGACGTCATCCAATATGGCCGCCAGCTTGTCCCCCAGCCTCTGCGGGTGAAGGCACTATTCCCTACTACTCTGGCACAAAATATACCTTTATTTGGCCGAGTGTCAGCGGTCACAAATTCAACAGTCAGACAACTGTTCGACAGTGCAACTGACAGTCCGCTATTCGACAGGTGANACAGGGCATGACAATCACTATGGAATGATAGAGCAGGAGATAGAGAATAGGGGGAAAAGGAGAAAAAAGGGAAGTTCCGAGGGAAAAACAAGATGTCCGCCTTTAACGAGGAGTGACAGCGCTTGACGTTTCATCGTGACGTCATCCAATATGGCCGCCAGCTTGTCCCCCAGCCTCTGCGGGTGAAGGCACTATTCCCTACTACTCTGGCACANAGAGACAAGATGGAATGATAGAGCACGAGAAAACCACGATGGAGTGGCAGAGCATGAAAATACCGATGTGTAATAAAAGGGCATGACAATCACTATGGAATGATAGAGCAGGAGATAGAGAATAGGGGGAAAAGGAGAAAAAAGGGAAGTTCCGAGGGAAAAACAAGATGTCCGCCTTTAACGAGGAGTGACAGCGCTTGACGTTTCATCGTGGCGTCATCCAATATGGCCGCCAGCTTGTCCCCCAGCCCCTGCGGGTGAAGGCACTATTCCCTACTACTCTGGCACANACGTCATCCAATATGGCCGCCAGCTTGTCCCCCAGCCCCTGCGGGTGAAGGCACTATTCCCTACTACTCTGGCACAAAATATACCTTTATTTGGCCGAGTGTCAGCGGTCACAAATTCAACAGTCAGACAACTGTTCGACAGTGCAACTGACAGTCCGCTATTCGACAGGTGAGCTTGCCGACAGTACAGCTGACAGGTGAGGTTCCCTTGCGTGAATGGAGCCCTCCAGCAGCACGTCGTGTAACCATCAACATTTGCTGAATATTGACGCCACGCACAAGTCGTTTGCACACTTATTTTCATTATGGATAAATTATTTAATTATTGTTGAAAACAACATACATTTCTGGTGCTGGAACCAGAATATTTCATGCGTACGGGTGCTAGAGATCCTGAATCTATTTACCAACTGTAGGCCATGCAGCTGATTATTACACTGGGCCCTTTAGAGCACAGGGTAACTATTTCATGATACAATTACTTTTAATTCATTTCCTGTTATGTCCAATTACTGTAATGATATGTATGACCATAGTTGAAAATGTCCTATTTTTAGGAACTGGAAAATATTGAAAATTAATTAAAGAATAAATGCAGACTTATAAAATTATTCATTCCGTATGCTTCTGCGAATCAGCGCCGTTTAAAGACATGCCCTGGAGAACTCGTTAGAAAAACTGACTCAGTTATGTGAAGTACAGTTAGCAATGTAAATACCTATTCACTGTGGCAGCAGAGAGTTAACAAGCAGCTGATAGTCGATCATGAAAACGCCTATCAATTCTCCATTTCCAAACTACTCATTCATAACTTTCTCTTCCCTCAGCTGATCTTAGACTACAAGCGGTAAGCTAATATTTCAAAGGCACGCTATCAAAGATAATAATATTAGGCATGTCTTAAAACAGCTCGGAATGTTCTGCAAAGAAAATTTAGTCGCTAAAACTGATTTTGAAAACTCCGTTGTAGCCAGTTTCATGTCCGAAATATTACTCCTCGTAGTTGAAACAAGAACATGAATGATGTCTTTNAAAACTCCGTTGTAGCCAGTTTCATGTCCGAAATATTACTCCTCGTAGTTGAAACAAGAACATGAATGATGTCTTTGGACACGTAATATTTCTTTCGTATTTAGACATCAGTAAAAATATCCAACCGTTCCTGAATCGTGTGCTGTACATGAAAGCTCTGCGACGCATACCATTTCATTAGGCAGCCAGGCGAACTGCTTGTATTAATACGATCCTAACCCAACTAGGAGACAGCGTTGCACAGATATATTCATGGGATGTGCATTTTTCCAAGGGTTCATTTTTTTCCAAACGAAGATCACTTTAACGTGAACAGTCTTTATGTGTACATTATACATTAGAATAAGTGAAAAACCACTGAGCCACAGTGAAATTCAACTTCTTGAATCAGCGAAAATGGCTCCACTTGGAATCTGTCGAAAACCACTAGTTGTTTCAGTGAAATAACTTCATCGATTCTGTAGGTGACGACATACTGTGTGCGGTGAATTAANGGAAAACCACTAGTTGTTTCAGTGAAATAACTTCATCGATTCTGTAGGTGACGACATACTGTGTGCGGTGAATTAAATATTGTTTTTTCTTTTGATTTAAATGTAAGCGTTATCGTCCGTCACGATTGTCACATGCGGAAATGCGGGAGCGACCCCGCCAGGAAACGAACCCGGTTCGCATTGGTGGGAGGCGAGTAGTCTAACCACTACACCACCGTGACCTCCTATAATTTAGTTCTTAGTTTGATTGGTAACGTCAGGTTCGTTAAAACAAAGGGTGGGAATGAGTGCTCACACTTCGCCACATTTAATGCAGTTTGAACGCCCAAACCGTGCGCCATAATGATTTTGTGGAAACGAAACGAAAAACGTAAAACTGGAATGGAAGACTGAATGTTCGTGTTATCTCATAAAATGGTATTATGAAAGATGAAGCTCACATTTCCGAAATTATTTTCATCCCTTAAATAAGTTTATGCGTTGCTATTTCATTCGGTACAAGTTGTTTGACTGATCTTTCAGTTGAAAAACTAGTCACTGAAAGACAGCGAATGAAATGGTCGATGAACCAATGGTAAATGAAACTGAATCAGATAAGTGAAGGAAAACTGGCGTTTTTTGGGTTATTCACCAGTTAAATTGACTGATCTTATTGTTGAATCAATCAGGTGCTGTTAACTGATTTAAACAGAGAAATTCTCACTGATCCAAAGTTAGAGTGTAAGTTTCTGCATCTCTTTATTTTTANGAGAAATTCTCACTGATCCAAAGTTAGAGTGTAAGTTTCTGCATCTCTTTATTTTTAGTGGTTAATATTTGTATCGCCGAGCACACTGCAAGTTGGACACTTGTTTTCAAGGAACACTCTCGGCACAACTACTCAAGGAACACTCTCGGCTCATAGAACAGCGCGTGAGGGAACTGGTTCTAATAAGCCCACCCAGCTGTGTGCTCGCTTGTAAATGCAGCTCCAGGCCACGACAGACAACATCGTTGTGTTGATTTCATAAGCGCTTGCTGATTGGAATTATGTTGCTCGCCTGAGGCGTACATGTGACATACCTCATCTCCTTTCACTGGCTTGTAGTGTTATAGACGTCAGCTCCTTCGGATGAGATTCCCAGTGACGAACCTGCAACAGGCACGCCCTCAGGGGTGGGGAACTCAGAGGTCGTTACTACCCCCAAGGCAAAGGTCTTTCAACATTCAATGGAATTGCTACTAAGAATAATCCGTACCGTTAGTAGTTTATTCCATTCATGGTGTTTAAGTTTCGTGGAAATGAAAGAGGCGTGACATAAGTAGTTTTACAGCAGGTGAAAAGCAACTTTTGTTTACTTAAGGCTTGTTGCTTACCGAGGTGGAGAAGCACACTCTTGCTCACCACCTGGGCGAAAGCTGCCCGCCTGATAACTAATGAGCCTAATTCCCTCTACATGGGTGCAAATAAATTTTAGTAAAGTTCTTGAAAGCATAGATGGTAGGTAGGCATATACGTCTCATTGACAGCAATACCATTAGGGATGAAAACAGAAACATGTGAAACAGTACAAAGACCATTAAAATACACGAGTTACTTACCCGGGACTCGAATTCAGAAAAACTCGTAAAATTAAGCTAGTTTACATTCAACTGCATCGCGGAGGTAGGATTCGGAGCATCAACTTCGGATATAATCAGTTTAATATTTTGAATGTTAGGGTTCACTAACCTGAAATATTTACTCGGCCGTCAGTTTGAAAATAAGTGTCTGAGTCACTAAAACACATACTTTTACATGGATTAACATAACGCTAATTGTGTGGAAAATTTTATGGAAATCGGTTGATTGGTCACCGAGATAAGGCACAAAGACCTTGTTTTCTCAAATGGGGCTATCTATCTATCTTACAAAACTGCTTAAAAAGAGGCTCTGTACACGATGTTGGTAATAGATAATGTTAACATAACAATTTTGGTAAAAATGGTTAAATTGTAAAATAGATATGCCAAACATATGAAAATATTTATATGGGTACCATTTTTAAAACAATTTCGTGGCCTCATTTAAATCGTGTAACTAAACTTAGCCCTCTGTAGGTGTGCAAAATTTTGTGGAACTTAGTTGAATTATTCCGCAATTGCCCACTCGAAAACCAATATCCTGGTTGCGTCCCTGCCTTGTAATAACATGAAGTAATAATAACAATTTAGTCTACAGTATCCTATACTACTCCAACTATTTCAACCGAAATCGAATTTTTTAGGAAGAATATTTCTGATACTACTCTACAAAAGCTAACACAGCGATTTCCACTTTATCAAATGAAATAGAGAACAGACACCCGATTTTGAAGAAAAATATTTGTTACCATTTGTATTTGAATACAGTTTAAAATAGATCGATTTTCATGATTGTGTAATTAATTTTATTTGTTCCATGTCTTACATGTCTGCCCATGAATAATGGAAGTAGTCTAGTACTGATTAGTCACGCTAAGAAATACACCGTCTTCTCACAGATTCACGCCATTAATCACCAAAGAAAAACCTAAGAGTAGCAGATATCCATATCGCATATTAATCTGGAAAAATTATTAAATGCTGTTAGAAAAGTTAAATTCTACAAAAAAGTGGATTTAAAAAAAAAATATTTTGTTTAAACATTTCTTACAGTGGACTGAATAAGGAGAAAATGAATCAATACAAAAAAAATCAATGAATCANATATTTTGTTTAAACATTTCTTACAGTGGACTGAATAAGGAGAAAATGAATCAATACAAAAAAAATCAATGAATCACTTTAGTACCTAAAGTGTAGAACCCCGAGGGGGTGGGGGTTTAACCTGAGTGCCAAATACTTTCCCTTACTTCGGCCTTCAGCCCTGCTTTTGTCGCCTTCTGTTCATTCTAACGCCTTCTCCTTCCAACTCAGTCTTATTCACACAAGAACCTCCTTCTAGTTGGGATGAGTTCCCACATCTTCTACAGTTTATCTCCTCTCTCTGTAGCCAATTTTGCAGCTAGCGGAATGGACCCTTTGAGACCATTTTGATTCTTATGTTTGCAGGTGTTGCAGATAAGTTATTGTATAGTTGTGCAGTGCGTAAATTAATAAATAACAACTTTTCGTTCTCTGATGCAGTAAGCTATATGATTCATGCCATGATCTATAACTTGTCATAACTTGAGCAGTAGCATGTTTTAGGAATCACTTAATCTTTGCGTTGATCAATAGTAGTTGAGTCTCGCAGTGCAGCGTAAAAACTTCCGCCGTGCTTCGTGCATACACAGCTGTGCTCAAGTGGCAGCGGAAAGCAGCCTGCGGCAGTTCGTTCATTAGGCCCATGATCGTGGACGCGCTGAAACTGAAGGATGATAATGACAGGCACTGTTCACTGAAATGCACCAACACCCAGCTTCCCTTTCGGCTTATCAGATTTGTGGAATTTTCTACACCTGCTTGACGCGAATGCTTGATGCCACATTGTTCACTGGTTGCAAGAAAACTGCTAGATACAAGTACAGCCCGTTCCAAAAAATAACGCGATTGCAGCACTGAAAACTCGCACCCTTATGTGCGACTGAACCGGTTAGTAAGTGACATTGCAATTAAATTGATTTTACGAGGCAAGAACAAGAGCTTCCGTTCGATTGCAAGCCCAAGGAGAAAACTACCAGAAGAGAGAACCAATTTATTTGACTGGTGGGTGAAAATGCCACAATGGCAGCGTGAACCCCGTCACAGTTGTGTGACCTCCGGCTTGCATGTTAGTAGCTACAGCGGTTGGAGAATGCGCTGTGTCTCAGGGCGAGCCCTATGTGCATTTGGCCGAGTTTACTGTGTTAGAAACGAACGGCTGCATGGCGGCTATAGCAGGATTGTCTGGTGCGATGGCCACTATTGTAGCCATGGACACACGCCCTCCAAGATGAAGGTTCTGGATTGAAGGACACAGCAAGCTCACGGAGAGCGGTTAGGGCTGTAATGGGGGGTGGGGGGAAGGAGAAGTGTTGCGAAAATCTTTGCGACATTTACGGAGGATATAAATGCACAGTCCTTTAGTGGATCGGGTAGGGAGAAAGCCAGGAATTTGTTAGTTATATATAGTGCCTATTCCATTCGCAGCATTTTAACTCTTAATGAGTCAAACCTTTTATAAATCACCTTATGTATAGGATGTGCTTTGNCTCTTAATGAGTCAAACCTTTTATAAATCACCTTATGTATAGGATGTGCTTTGTTGTTTTCTAAATATGTCGTGTATAAAAAGCATTTTATACTTCTCTTAACAGAAAAGTACCCTATTTTGGTTAAATTGATCTTCCGACTTGTACTTTATCTAGAAATTGTGATATATTATTAGTACTTTGACGTCCTAATAAAAGAGAGAGAACAGGTGTGTTGGTGATGCCCAGTAAGAAGTACTTCTTATACAAAATGTTACTAACGTGAGTGTGAACAAATGCGATGCATTTTCCCTTTGGTATAATGTTCTATACCTGGTTAAGACATGTTCGCATAATAACCTGAAAGTACAACTGGAGCCGTGCTACACAAACGTCGGAAGTAACCACGGACAGAGCACAGCAAACAAAGTCTCGCGAGGAGCGGGCGTGTGCAGGTGGCGGGACTCGAACCCGCTACCCGGCGGCAGGCCTGGCCCAGGTGCGCTCGGCTTCAGGCTCGACCGGCCGCCGGGATACAGGTTCAGCCGTCATCGCCGCGAGCGGCCGGCGGGCAGTTCGCGAGTTCAACAGCCAGCCCAGTGTCTGCGTTACCGCTGTACTCGAACCACCTCGCCTACAGAGTCCTCAGGCGCCGCCGTGGTTACGCTGCTCGCCTCTCACCTGGGCCAAACGGGTTCCATCCCCGGCGGGGTTTGTGTTTCTGCACTTGAAAGTCGTGCCGGACGATGCCGCTGGTCGGCGGGTTTTCTTAGGGACCTCCCGTTTCCCCCCGACCATGCATTCCGGCGCTGCTCCATATTAAACCCGCTTCACTCTCATCGGCTCTCGAGACAACTATGTTAATAGTCGCCCAAAACGCTTCACTCGTTCCCTCACTTACTGAATCCTTACGTCCTTAGCAATGCGAGTAAGGTACAGATTTACTAACAAATAAGAAAAGGCAGAAGCGAGTCGCGTATATTCACCACAGTAAAACGCCATCAGTTCTTGTGGTCTCTGTATTTCATTTCTAATAGTCCTGATAGTTTTCTCAATACCGAACACGCTAACTGCACTATACAGCGGTCATTAATACTTGATCGGCTCTCTGCCAATATAATACCGATTTGAAAATTCCCCATTCAAATGCTCTTTATTTCGTTAGATAATAC
The DNA here is from genome assembly GCA_002778355.1 of Clitarchus hookeri. NCBI lineage: Eukaryota > Metazoa > Arthropoda > Insecta > Phasmatodea > Phasmatidae > Clitarchus > Clitarchus hookeri. The sequence continues at coordinate 586,699 of NQII01000674.1, read as the reverse complement.
AATGTAAAATATACACTGTTTATTAAAGTAACTTGCACTTTGCTGGTCGCTGATATAATACTGCGATGCAGGGAACTTAATGAAATCTGCTTGCGAAGTAATATTTTTTCGTCCGTATTTTCCAATAATGCGGATGTCGTAATGCCACGGCAATATTCGTACAACTCAGTTAAACTCAGGCGAGGCAATGCAAAGATCGGCAGCATTCAAAGTGCTGGAAACACTCGAAAATAGAGACAAATGTTTTAGCCAGCGTATGTTCGATAACATTGTAGGTAGTTTCTCATTTATTAATTGGATGATGAAGCTTTTGACTCGACTACATTCTTTTTAGAGGAGTGGGGAGATTCGGGCAAGGTGAGTATGGAGCAGCGCCGGAATGCGTGGGCCAGGGAAACGGGATATCTCCGAGAAATCCCGCCGACCAGCTGCATCGTCCGGCACGATTCTCAAGTGCAAAAATCCGACCCCACCAGGAATTGAACCCGGTTCGCCTAGGTGAGAAGCGAGTAGTCTAACCACTTCACCACCGCGGCGCCTAAAACCAGCCACAAGTGTTACACTTTTAAATATCAGATACCTCTATAGCCAGTAGAGGGATTATGGTGACTTTGGAACCTCGGGACCTGGGACCGGAGCGTTGGAACTGTTCGTGCTCTGTCATACCGGTCAGCCGGCGGCCATATTGGATACATGTGACCTTGGCATTGACATTTGGCTTTGCCCCCGTTGACTTTTGACCTTGTTTCCGGTGACTTTTAATCCAAAAAATCAAATTTAAAAAATCCAAACATTTAAACAAATTAATAGCAGCGCTCCCNAATCAAATTTAAAAAATCCAAACATTTAAACAAATTAATAGCAGCGCTCCCGGGTGTCACTCGACTTCTTAATTTGCAGAACCAATATTGAGCCGTAGCAAAATAATATTGACAAGAACGAATTAAAGATTATAAATTTTCAAATAATTGTACACCAAAATTCTGCAAGGCACTCCTGAGCAACCATACATGACATAAATATATGCAAAAGTTTTAAAATGACAATTCCTTCTTGATTTACATAAAATAGATCACAAAACTTGAAAAATACACTTTGCATGAACTTAAAAAAAAACATTATGAAATGCCAAGATGATTACAACAACTATTAGAAAAATGACTAGATATGAATACTTGAGCAACTAGAAAGCAGGGCAGATTTTTAAGCCAGGTAGAGCCTCAATTTCATAAAAAAAGAATTCATTAAAATTACTATTAAAATTATTACGATTTCGGTGGGGACAGTCATACAACCCGTCATGTCTCCAACCTAATAACAATTTTGCAGTTTAAACACATTAAAAAACGTATACAAGACAGCCAACACGAGAGTTGTGGACATCAAAATAACTTAAAAACGATTATCTCTTGAGCAGCGAACAAGACAGTACACTACACATAACACAAAGTTTTAGTTTAAACCGAGACAGAATTTAGATGGACAATCGAAAACACAATTTTTAAAAAACTCTAGCATTACTACTATCCCCAGTTTAATTTTCATACGATTTGACANGGACAATCGAAAACACAATTTTTAAAAAACTCTAGCATTACTACTATCCCCAGTTTAATTTTCATACGATTTGACAGAAACATAATGTATATAATCCATTTTATTCCAGTCTGCAGACCAATGACTGTTAAGACTCCGATGTTATTGCTTTTGCCTGGTTGGGAATTCGGTATAGGGAAATACATGTTTATGTAATTCGGTTCTTTGAAGTCAATTTTGAAAATTTAAATTTGAAACGTAAACCTAAGTGTGAGAAATACTACTCCCAATCTCTTTATCGTGGTAAATATAAAAAAATTGTTTTTCAGTAACTTTTATTTAATTATTAAGTTTTCTGACCCTTCCAAAAGGCTTCGATAGCAAAGAAGCTCGCAGTTTCTGCTCAAAAAAGTCTGGTGATATGTATATATCTTCAACAGGAACGCCAAAAACAGAATTTCATTAACATGTATTTCCCTACTGGAAATTCTTAACGAGGCGACAGCGGGTTGAGCCTCGGCAATCGACAGTAGAAGGCGGGCGACGTGCGGCAGGCCCGGAGTAGGGAGGGTGTATCAGGGCAAACCTGTTGTCTGCGTGTTGGGTGTCTCGTGCCGTTGCGTGTCAGGTGTCACAGAGGCGACTAGAGGGTCGACTTTCCCGCCCACCGCGGCGTGCGACTCGCGAAAACCCGGCCCCGGGTTGAAGGTCACCGCACCACAGCTCCTGCTGACCTGCAGCCGCCTCGCGCACACGCTGACACGTGACCTCTTCCAGGCCCCCGCCTGCCTGCAGCCTTCATTCCGCGTCTGACGCCGAGAAGCGATAAGTGCTACAATGCCGCGTGTATCAAGCGCGCCGTCGCCGCTAAGAGCAACACTCTGAACATGCGTGCAGAGCTCTCGTGAGTGACTGGAGACGAACATCGAGGTCTAGAGAGCCGATGAGGGTCAAACTAGGTATTGAGCAGCGCTGGAATGCGAGGGTGGGGGGAACGGGAGATCACCGAGAAAACCCACCGGTCAGAGGCATCGTCCGGCACGATTCCCACATGTGAAAATCCGGGAGCGGTTCCACCTAGGTGGTAGGTGAGTAATCTAACCACTCTACCACCGCGGCCCCCTTAATCTCTCGTCACGCTGTGTCTGCTTATGGGACTTACAGCAGTGGCAATACTATTTAATTTGTGGAATGTCTGAGGTAAGGTTCACTGCAGGACCTTGAAGTACTTTTCCATGTATCTGACATGTACATTTTCATATACAGTACTCTGAAGAATCCGTTTTCGGCACTTTTGGAGTACTCTGACATGGCGTTTCTAATGTACGTGACGTCTTCAACGTATTCAATAGTACACTTTTGAAATATATGTGTTGTTTTATTAGATCTGCACGTGGGAACCACTTTTATTAGTTTCGTGGTAAAACCAAATAATTGAAAAAAATCTGCAAAGCTCTTAGGATGGCATGAACGTTCCCAAATCAGTTAGGTTATGATCGAATGTGTTTGCAATACGAGTAATGAAACAGAAGTTAGGTTGGTAGGACGGCAGCATGAGATGCGAGCTAGCACTTTCACGATCGATAGTATCGATAGTATCGTTCGTGGAACTGCGATTATTGACGCTGGATGGAAATGGTCATAACTGTATCATAACAGGACCACGTAGACTGTAAATTAACTGAGATATAATTTAAACAACATTCATTATCATTTTTATAATCGTTAAATGTGGACGTCATGTGCGTTTTTTTACCATGGCTAGCAAACGCCCAGAAAAATATTACATAACACATTAAAGAATCACGTTTTNCGTCATGTGCGTTTTTTTACCATGGCTAGCAAACGCCCAGAAAAATATTACATAACACATTAAAGAATCACGTTTTTCTTGCGCACATTAGTATTTTATTCTCAAAAGTGTAATAAAACAAAGTCGAATTATTAAAAAAACCAGTAGCAAAATTGAGATAAAAAACTTACGTAAATATTCATTTAATCTGGGTGAGTTCTAAATAATTATTTACTATTTTTTTTTCTAAAATGACGCATTTATTTTTGACAATGCACATTTCTGTATATATTCGTAACATCACATTTTTAATACGCTTTATTTGCTCTTTAACAAGTTTAGCACATAAGAACTCAACCGAAGAAGCCTTAAGAGTCATCTTTACATCTGCAGGCGTAGGTATGCAACACGTATTAACCCCATTTAATTTAAGGTTAATCTATTTTTGAGATTTTTGGCGAAACCATATACGTCACCGCCTGCAATGCGGTATCAAATTAAAGGTATTTATCCAATACTTGTGCATATAACCAGTATATTGTAATATTCTAAGTGAGATTTTAATAAAAGCAAGATTTTGATAAAAAAACATGACCACAAATGAACTGGACACTGTGTAGCTTAAATACCGGACCAAAATAGTATTTGGCTTTTCTATGCCGCATCTTCAATGTTTTCTGCGTCGAAATGTGTTATGATATTGTACCTTATGTGTAAGGTACTTCTGATAAATACAAAAAACTAAACTATTTTGTGATAACAAAATCGTGCAAGGAGATAGAACACTTTTATCCTGGGCTCAAAGCCCATCTCTGCTCATTATTAAAAGGACGCCCAGCAGGGGGTGACAGGAAAATTTACACCCAAGAGATTTTACCAGAGGGCTCGGGAAATCCGCAGTCTTCGTGCACTGCCTCTCGTTGAAAGATGAACGCTGTAAGAAATCGAACACCACAATACGACCGGGCTGCAATCGCAACCTAAGTTTGAATTTTTCAAAAATAATTTATTAATATTTATTATCGCACGGTTTTAGAGAACGTTTTAGAGACCAAGCTATAAATGAAACAGAATCACACAAGCGATAGCTTCACTCGTGTGAGGGGGCAGGTGCATTCTCGCGGTGACGAACGTACGACTGTCTAGTGCTAACAGTATCTGCTGACGCACCACTGCACTTTCCCACCCTTCCCTTCTTGCGCTTGGTCATAGTCACGCGCACACGCTTGTCGTATCTACGTAGTGAACATGGCATTGTAACACGAACCTTATTAGTTTCGAAAATAAAATAGGCTTGCTAAAAAAATTTGTAAATGGATGTGAGAATAGTTGATACTACTAAATTTATTTAAATTAATTTTTTCCCCGTATAGTAGCACTGCGATTAGCAAAAATTAAACTTAAATCGGGTGTCATGTTTTATGTAATCCTAATATTGGTAAATTAGTATTTTTTGAAACTTTGTAAAATTTTGTGAGCCAGTACCTGTAGAAAATAATAAATACAATTTTTCTTAGTATAACAGTATATAAAAATACTCAAGTAACTTTGACTAGTACCTATACATATTATTATTGAATATAAAGGAGACTATAGAAGGGGCCAGACTTTACAAGAATTGTGTACGCTTTAGGAGTTAGTTCTCTGGCTCGACACGAGGTAGTTCAGTAAATTTTGACAGTTCTACGAAAGTAGTGCGGCCACAATGTATCCCTCCCACAGCTGCTCTGTCAATGAAGAAATCAATATTTGTGAATAAACACTGTAACACGATGTCGGATATTATAGCTAGGATGCCATTTCCATCACTTTTATTTTCGTTATGACCAAGTAATACAGTTAGGGTTCTATTTATTTTATTGTCGGGGCGGGCGGGGTACTCTAGTTTGTGTTTCACGAAACGGAATTGTTTCGCGTCTCTTCTTGCGATGCAATAGCGATATGAATCGCATATTGTTTTTATGGTGCAGTGAAAAATTTTGCTCGTTCGGAAATATTCAAATTACTATAACTTGGAAAGTTTAAACTTCACTAAAAGAAGAAAAAGCGATCAGTATGTCGCTGTTCGTATCGTTCTTACATATACGAGAAATAGACACTGTAAACCATTTCAGCGAAGTTAACCTTATACATAAAAAGTGAATTTTCAGTGTAATAAATAAGGACAGAAGGGTGTTTTTTTAAAAAGGCCGCGTACATTTCAAAACTTCCCGCAAGAAAAAAAACACGACATCATGTCGCTGTTCGTACCGAGGCAAGAAATACACACTGTAAGTAAATATTTTAAGCTAAGTTAAACTTACAAATAAAAATCCTTGAAATTTCAATATAATAAACTCGTGTAAAAAAGGGAGTGTTTAAGGCCACGTGTATTCAAAAAATCCTAAAAACAGTTTCGAAATATATTATTTACAAAACACAATAAATTACAGTTTGTAGTTCCTAATCGCAATTCCTGAAGTGTTGTCCTATGGCAATCCTTGGACGATTGCATCACTAAAATCACTCGTGTCTACAACTGATACGAAAGAATTTATTTGCAGACTCATTCAATTAATACAACACAACAAAAACCAACCAACAAAATTAAACGTTAGAACGTAAATACGCACGTAGCCGCTCGTGCTTCATGGCCGACGGTCAAGGAAAATGGCGGACCAAGGAACAGTCAACCAATTAACACATGACGATAATACGTTTCACCCGAGAAGACGCACTCGACAGGCACCTACATCGAACTACGCCGCTTGTTGGCATGTGCAAATACCAAAATAATTAACTGCCAATATAATATTCCGACAACACCAGCAAGGTACTCAATCAGACATGACGAAAGAGAGCTCAATGACGTTTGCCGGGTTGGAAACGTTTCACATAACCGTGATGTACTCATGATCTATTCTAATTTCTTAAAATGTTTTTAAGGTCCATGGTATACAGTCCAAAAATATTGTGCATTACTCGAAAAACGTAATTTAAATTATAAGTGCTGTAATTGCCATTAAATTTCAAAGTTATAATTTTTAATTCCGAGTACTATTTTTCCCCCATAATCATAGCATAAATCGTCAACATAACAACATATATCTCGATACAACAATCAAATGACGTAATACTTTGCAAATTACAGCATTTACTGTTCAAATGCTGTGTAGGTTTGTAACACTGTCTGTCAATATTGACTGAAGTTAAGTGAAACGCAGTATACGCAATATTGGGCCAGAGAACTAGCTCCTAAAACTAAATTGCATTATTTTTATAGTAAGCCATATCAAGCGTGGTGACAAATGTAGGTGTGTGTGTGTTAGTGTGTGCGTGCGTGTGTATGTATGTACAAACACATACATATATGCACACATTTCTTATGTCCCACACGAGTGAAACTGTAAGTTTATGGAACACCATAAGTTATGCGACTAGTTTGTATAATTAATATACTTTTATTTCAGGCTGCAATTGTTGGTTACAAGACGAAAAAGGTTTTGTTCATTGGCGTACGGAATAAGTACTGCACTGCGTGTGATCAAGCACAGAAACAAAGGAAGGAACAGCCATTGCACACGTTACAAGAATTGTAGTCAAGAACAAAGTGCATCCAGAATGGAAGCTGACGTTATCGTAGAAGGCTTTTGCAGAAGTGAAGAAACGTATGGTTTGCGGTATAGAACTCTGATACCTGATGGTGATAGTAGTGTCTACAAAAAACTACTTGAAGCAAGACCGTACAGAAACTTAACTGTCGATAAACTGGAATGCCGAAATCACCTTTTGCGTAATTACTGCAACAAGTTAAAAGACATCTGGACAACTGGAAAAAATGGCCCATTTCATCTGAGGAAACAAATACATGCCAAAAGCTTACAGTTGCGTGGTGCTGTTGTAAAAGTTGCTGAACACAGAATGAACGAGGAGGTAGCTATGCATGAACGTATAGCGAATCTGCGAAATGACATCATAAATAGTGTTGTTCATGTTTTTGGCTACCATCAACGAAGTGCTTCATACTTCTGTGCCGGTGCAAAAGAAGATGAGAGAAATATTATTCCGCTTCTTAATGAGCATGGCCTGTACCAACAAATGAAATCTTTGGCAGGTAACTTGAGCAGGCATAGCCGCAGCTTACCTTACAACGTTAACAACAATTGCGTTGAGCATTACAACTCTGCAGTGGCGAAGAAGACGGGTGCCAAGCGCATCAACTACACGAAACGTGACTCTTATCAAGCGCGATGCGCCGCGGCGGTAGTAGCCTACAATTCTGAAGCTGTACACTATAAACTTAATAAAAAGGTATGTGGTAAAAGTTCAGGTACATTTACAAAAAGATTAGAAGCTCAAAGAAGACGGAAAGTGGATTTAGCTAGAATAAAGCGAAAGAATGTAGGTGGAAAGCCATCTCTAAAACCAAAGAAGCTGTTTTATGGTAAAAAAAAGACATCGATCCTGATTATGGAGCTAAGGCACAAAAGCCAGATCTACCTGCAGATGATTTCAATGTTCTGTGTAATGAGCTACTGGAAAGCCTTCAAAAAAGCAACGAAGCTGTGCATGAAATTGAAATACAAACCAGGGATCTCCTGTATACTGGCCAGTGGATAGAAGAAAGACGAAAACGACTAACAGCATCGAATTTTGGCGATGTTTAGAAAACTTCCATCAACCAGCTGTGAAATACGGGAAAGAAAATGAGCACAGAGCTATTGAAGCACTGGGAGAAGCTGCACACGTAAAAATTTGGAAATGTTGGTTTTTTGTTGATCCTGAATTACCGTATTTCAGTGCAACACCTGATGGCTTCATAGATGAAGATGGTATCGTGGAAGTCAAATGTCCGGCGTCCACACAATTGTTGAGCCCTGAATCTGCTGTTCTGCAACAGAAGGCGACGTTCTGGAAAGTTGGAAAAGATAAGAAAATTGCGGGGATAAACAAGTGTCATAAATATTATTATCAAGTTCAAGGCCAGCTGCATGTTACCCAAAGGTTGTACTGCTTGTTTGATTTGTGGACACCCAATCCACCATTTGTGTATTACGAAAGTATACCGCGGTATGACGATTTCTGGGCAAAAGAAATGATAAAAAAGTTAACTTCATTCTACATGGAATGTCTGTTACCAGAACTCGTGGACCCTCGACACACACGTTCAATGCCAATACGTAACCCGGAACGTATTTTGAACGAAAAAAGAAAAATAATAAAAGATCAACCGAAATCTGCTAAAAGAATTCGTCATGATTTATACAACAAAAACAAAGTGTAACACAGTTTGTCAAGGGACTATCACATCTACGGAAGGATAACATTTCTTAATACAAAATTTCTTGAAGACGTTTTGAGCAGGTACAGCTTGTATTAAATGCTTGTCACTGTGTGTATATTTAGATCATTTTAAAACAAGAATACGATCAAATCTTTTATAAGATTTCATGACAAAGTGACGATCTTAAAAAAATTATTGCCCGTAACAACAAACATTTTGAAGTACAGTAAGCACCGACGCAAAACCCACGATAAAATTGGCAGTGACATAGGGAAAGTAGTTCCAATTAGGAAATGTAGTTCGCCTTACTTCTGGCACTAAAATTTTCCATCCCTTCTGTTGAGCCATATTTCCTCAGTCGTACTGTCATGGCAGCGCAGCTATTTGCTTGTACCTAGCATTACTGTTACTGTATTCATTTTCAAGGCATTTGTTAAATACGGCATACACCATTTCCGTGGGAAGTTTGATACGTCGACAAATATTACTATGAGTATCACCAGGAGATAGAATTTTGTAACTTTCTACAGGAATAAAATGACGCACGTCACTTGAAAGCACTTATTGTTCGTAGTTATTAAAAATTGGTTGTTATTATGTGTTGTTGTTTAATATTAAATGTTGCTTTTTATGTACTGAGTAAATACAATGGACTTGTAAACATCTGATCTAAAAATATCTCAAGATGATGTTTATGTTGATGAGGCATAAGGATACGCAATGGAATGGCAGAATAAACTATGCAGGGCTTTAAAAAGCGCTGACTTTGCCGTGAACATCCTATGACAGGAAATAACACATCGTGGAAGAACGCCACGCACATGATCACTTAAGAGCAAACCATTGCTCTTTTTACAGCTATTCAAAAATTTTAATGCTCTCCTTCAAACAACCTAAGGTAATTTTCAAAAATACTAGGCCAATGAAAAAAAATTTAGGGCTACGTTGTCATAACTATCACTAGTAAGCAATAAGAAATTGTAGTTTTAAAAATGTGGTGTACCGTTTACCATTTTATATAGCCCATATGTATAACTTAAAATTTGATATATTGATATTTTGGTGACTTGTAATTATTAAATACTGCTGTGATTCCCTAAGTTTAAGTGTACAGTAGACACATCTCTATATACGTACAAAAATTATATTTTTCTTGTTTTGGAAAAACATTTTTAGTGTATGTGTACATAATTAAGTATATGAATAGCCACATATTTAAAAAAATGTAAATCTGGTAACAGAAATTTGTCAAATGAATGCACGTATCATAATTTAAGTTCTATAATATGTAATCTGTAATTATGCAGGCCCAGTGTATTTTGCAATAAAGCTTCTTTAAAAAATTACAATATGCATGCAATAAACCTAAATAAATAAAGCCAAAAGCCATTAATCATAAGACTATGATTTTATTTTTCAAGTGCATATTTGACAACGTAAATTTGCACTGTTCTTTTATTTTAAAGGAGTATTGGAATATTCTGAATAAAAAAATAGAATTTGCTAAAAAAAACTTAGGTGAACCATTTTTGTTCTGTACTGCCAATGAAATAATTTTTTAAGTCACAAGTTTGTTGGGAATTTTTTCAGTTCATAAATATTCGAAAATGTTAACCCTGCGTTTGCAATTCGATTGAATAATCATCCTTAATTTTAAATTATGCTTAATATTTTACCTTCAGTTTGTTTATCAATGACTGCTGCTTACAAAGAAAACTTCAGAGTTAATTGCTGATAGATGACGGCCTTAATTTAGTAATTATTACTTAATTGTATGAGGTATGACGTGATTTTACATAGACATTCATTCAAGCGATGTGTTGTCAGTGAACACTTGAAAGAGAGAAAAATTGTCGGAATCCCGAACTCTAAGTATGTGGCTAGGAAACAGTTGACCTGCCAACCCTCGTCAAACTGTTACTAATGCGTGCTGCCTCAGGTTGTCCCCGAGACCAAACGCACTTAGTGCTATAACAGCATAAGGGAGTCTGTCTTCTTAACCAGTCACTGATTTCTAAACACGCTAGCCAACAAGGTAAAGATGACTCTTAAGAAACATATATTAAATGGGGAGTCGATATTAAATATTTTCCTTCTCAATCCATTAGTTTAAAAATGACAGTTGTAAAGAAGAAAAATATACAACGCAACTTTCTCAGACACTACTGACACATTGAACATTTTTTAAATATTCACTTCTATCATTATTTTTTTGTATAAAATATAAGCTATGAGTTAAATTAAAAAAAAATTAAAAATAGGTAATTTTTTTTAAGTTGCCAGTAATCATTAGTAAATGTCACGTAGTATATATGTTTTTATCTGATACAGTTGTATTTCAAATTGATACATTGAAAATAATTTCTTTAAAATTGACTCCCCATTTAAACCCCGCGATTGAGGGCTTGGTCCGCTGCGCCCTTAAAGAGAATACTGTTTAGAGGAACCAGTTTTCCACAAAAATATTCCGTGACTTGCTATACATGAAAATACATTTGCTCAGGGACACGTNCACAAAAATATTCCGTGACTTGCTATACATGAAAATACATTTGCTCAGGGACACGTTGTTGGTGGGCTGACACCAAGTTTCACGCGTCCAAGGTGTCTGTCCTAGAATCGGTCACTTTTTGCACTGGTGTAAACTGATTCTGATTGGCCCGTCGAGTAAAAGAATGTTTTCTCGCAATTCCAGTTGTTCAGCAACCAGAATAAATCTCTTAGCGTGCGCATGCTATATTCAAGTCTACCGTGCGCCGATTATTTTTTGCTAAAAACAGATGTCCCATGTAACGATGCAACGTTACCTTTGTAGCAGATATCCAATAAATAGCTGATAAGACCACACGTCACAAGCCATTCACGTTTCAAGCAGGGTTGCCAACAACTTGTGGCAGGACCACCAACCTTGGTGAAGAGGGTTCTTCAAAGATGGCGCAGAAGAAGTGCTAGCTGTCAAGAACTGTGTAGGTGTATACAAGACATCAACGTCATTGTTTAAAGGGTTTTGGTTAACGTAAAAGGGGTGGGGTAACGAGGAGGACAAGAGTTTTGATGGAATATGAAGTGAACATCTAGGGCGGGGTAAATTGCAATTACGAAGCTCGTAGCTCAAATTATGCGGGAATAGTCGACGCTAAGGATCAGGGCGGGGATTCAAAGTTGAGTCACCAATGAGGATGAAGCAAGACAAGAGTGAAGAGATTTGGACGGCTCTTAACAGGGAGGTCTTGAGAGCCGACGAGGGTGAAGCGAGGTGAGTATGGGGCAGCACCGGAATGCAAGGGCGGGGGAAACATGAGATCCCCGAGGAAACCCGCCGAGCAGCGGCATCAAACACAGCCAGAAAGCTACCACTAACGGCACGGGTGTCTACACTAGCGTAGTGTAGCCAATGTCTTTCTGGACCTTACAAGATCAGTAAAACTATTTTTTTTACAAGTGTTATTAGTACATAAAGTGTTAACCATTACACAATTTTGGAGCCGCGGTTGCTGAGGGTAAAATGAGGTGGAGATGGAGCTGCACTGGAACGCAAGGGCGTGGTAAACGGGAGACACCCGAGAAAACCTGCCGACCAGCAGCGCGATTGCCACTTGTAGAAATCCGGGAGTGACCCGCCCGGGGATTGAACCCGGTTCGCCTTGTTGGGAGTCGAGTAGTCTAACCTCTCTACCAACGCGACCCCACTGTATTTAATCGTTAAAGTATTGTAGTGATATTCTTGTAAATAACAGAAACTGAAAAGTTTCTCATGCAAATAATTTATATGCAATGAACAGAAGGTTGAAATATTTATTGCAGACACTGAATGTTATAATGAGATTGGTGATAGTATAGAAAATACTATTGAAACTAATGTTATTCATATTTAAAATGTGATTCTAGCTGTTATAATGACAAAGAAAATAAGGGGTATGGGGTGTACCACGCAGAAAATGTACACAAACTGTGGAAAATGTACTTCAGAGTCGAAAATGTTCTAGACAGAAAACATTTGATGCAACACGATTAATACAACTATACCACTACTTCCAACATCACAATTGTATTACTTTAGACGTGAATAATAATGAATATTCATACCAGAGAGATGTAAGCACACGCTGACATGTTCATCGCCGCAGTAGGAAGCCAAACATCTCTATCCGCCCGCCTCGGCCGGCAAAGATGCTGAATCACCGCTCAGCATTCTGCTAGTTTTGTTTCTCGTGCAGGTCCGGCCGTGTTAGTCCTGTCACGGCAAGGCAAGGCCAGGCAGGATTCATCCGCTACATCTTGCTATCTCCGCCGTGCATCTGGACGTCGCCACACTGTTGCAGCGTTCTCCAGTCTGAAGGCACAGTTTGTGTTGCTCAGGTCCTCGGGACCAGCATTGCTAACTCNCACACTGTTGCAGCGTTCTCCAGTCTGAAGGCACAGTTTGTGTTGCTCAGGTCCTCGGGACCAGCATTGCTAACTCATCATGCTGACGCTACAACCAGAGTGTACAGGCGATTCACTATAAAGTGACCAGTATAGGCCATTCACGGTGAAGTAAGGACTTTCTAAGGCCCCTTCAGCACTCACACCGAAACATTTATTTTATGTGTACATAGATGGCATATTTCCTTCATTTGTTAGAGAAGATCAAATGCGTAATGTAGTTCCCAAAATAGTCTAGTGGCAGTTATTTATTTACAGCTAGATATNATGCGTAATGTAGTTCCCAAAATAGTCTAGTGGCAGTTATTTATTTACAGCTAGATATATATATATATATGGTAAATTTTCCACACCATGTAAGGATGGTGGCTGAGAGGTTAGATTACTCGCCTCCCACCAAGGCGAACCGGGTTCAATCTCCGGCCGAGTCACTCCCGGATCTTCGCAAGTAGGCATCGTGCCGGATGATGCCGCTGGTCGGTGGGTGTTTCGTCGGGGATCTCCTATTCCCCCCACCTTTGCATTCCGGCGCTGCTCCATTCTCACCTCATTTCACCCTCATCGGCTCTCAAGACCCCGTTGTTAAGAGCCGCACAAATCTCTCAACTTAACTCGACTAGAACCACGAGGGCTACGGTCCAGCGTGTAACCTATCAGATGTAGGCCACCGCGTTTTTAACGCTCATCTATTATAGCACTAAGGGATAAATATTTCTATTACAGTTTACAGAGAAAAAAAAAACTGTGTAGGTCACTCTGATGATGAAAAGTTATTAATTCTCTGAGGGAAATGCACAAAGATTTAAGTGTGTGTGATCATACTATCTCAAGTGTGGATCTGAGGTTGAGCTGAATTATTTCGTCATAAGTCCAATCATGTAATCTTACCACGAAAAACGCGAGCTCGTATTTTTTTTGTAATATGAGAGGTATTTGACAATCGTTGTAGGACTTGAAGACAATATTAGGCACCTAAATGTAAAGTAGGAAATCAAACAGATCATAGTCGTGCCCACGCAGCCAGAAGGCCGAACCAGAGACGGTTAAAACAATACTTCAGTTTTATGACAGTTGAGTCAGTGCAGTTTTGAAGTTGGTGCTGCATCCAGTGCATACACGAAGTGGACACTCATCTACACTTAACATCGAAGTTTGTCTCATTTAATCAGCATTTGAACTCCATATGAGCTAATGTGATGTTAATACTTCAAGCAGTTCTAGATGTACTTGACCCACGACCGTCATTAATTGACTGCTAATAAAGCGATGAACCTCTGTACAGAGATACTCATGAATACCTTATACAATTACTTCCTCCTGTCTATTATTGGCTTGCAGTGACTGACGGTGCGACGTCAGAACTGCAGTCCAGTCATAATAATACGATTGAAGAATAAGCGATTGCGGTATAACCTGGCGTATGTTCTACTCCTATTGCAAATGTTGACGCATCCTGCACGACAGCTGTACAAGCTGCCTACCTCCCAGGGAACCACCACGTTGCTTCCCTTCTAAACACGTGATTTCTGAGGTAACGTCCGGGTACACCGGACACTACTAAGGCGACATTCGCTTATTTATTTTTGCATGTTGATTACCAACATGCCATGTCAAATTGTTTCAAGTGGAAGTTTACAAAGTTCTAAGCAATAAGAGTGTGCCAACCCCTATTTAATATAAAATAGGTTTACTCTCCGTAACACAGTTTTCTGTGTTTACCGGCGATGTAACAATTCGCCTGTCCACTACTTCTAGTTGCTAAGTTGTAAGAAATTTCCAATTTATCGTTGCACAACACATTTCCACTCGCCACTCTCGGGGGTGTCTACCACCTTTCGAAATCACTGTAGACCCTAATTCATATATATATATATATGTGTGTGTGTGTTTACCTATTTATTTTTCCTGAGGATTCCGCTCACGCCAGATAAGCGAACATTAACGACTCACTCTGACTATTACTTGGCAGCTGCTCCTAGTCTCGCACAGTTATACGCAAACGAACTGGTTGATTTTATATTGCCTGCGTTATAAAACAATAAAAACATTTTTTCTACTTAAATCCTAGAAGACTTTACCCGTCAGACACATGGACCGACAATAAATCACTGTTTATCGAGTAGCACACTGGCAGACAGTTGGAATTTTTGGAAAGACCTGTAAAATCGATGTTTTCATTTCGTCACAGTCAAGGCTTCGCAGGTTTGCTGATAACCGGGTCAGAACCCGTTGTTGACTTTGTGCTGCTCTAGTGACATGCTTATTTTGAGATACAATGGAATTTTCTTAAACGGTTTTTCTTTCGGCTTAGTGGTATTTCGAGACAGTTTACATGAATTGCATCTTAGCGAATGGATGGTTTCACACGCCACACGTTACAGGAGCGTCCTTGCGAATAACAGACGTACACTACAGGAGTAACCACATTGTGAGTGGCATTCTCAAAGTATATTAATATCTTGTTTGGCAAAATCGTGGCCACTGACCAACCACAGGAAATCTAGACATGTGCTTGGGTGACATTGAAGTAAAGATAGCGGGAAACACTTCTCTGGAAAATAAGCCACCTCTACAATGTATTATTATGAGCACATTGCACGTGATTAGGTGTTGCCATTAATAAACAAGAATAACTGTCATATATATCCCATTCATGGATATTTATAACATTCCTGAATCTCTACTGAAGTGCTACTTTCAGGCTCTTTCTTCACTTTATGTAGACAAACCTTAAACCAGTCTAAAAAATTACACCAGAGGTACAATGCACCACATTTGTGCCCTCTCAACTTCATAATATTTTGCATGAGAATTGTTTCTCACTAGGCCTTACCAACACACCTATGGACTCTCGTTTTTAGTCATATTAGTTATAACTGAATTATTACATTTTTTAAGTTAACATTATAGTATATAATCAATGTTACTAAAAATAAAATAATTTTTTGTTAAGAGAAGAATATAACCCTTGCAGTATGGCTAGTGCCTGATGAAATTAGGAAGTAGATAAGCACATCATACNAACCAGTCTAAAAAATTACACCAGAGGTACAATGCACCACATTTGTGCCCTCTCAACTTCATAATATTTTGCATGACAATTGTTTCTCACTAGGCCTTACCAACACACCTATGGACTCTCGTTTTTAGTCATATTAGTTATAACTGAATTATTACATTTTTTAAGTTAACATTATAGTATATAATCAATGTTACTAAAAATAAAATAATTTTATGTTAAGAGAAGAATATAACCCTTGCAGTATGGCTAGTGCCTGATGAAATTAGGAAGTAGATAAGCACATCATACAAGGGGTGATTTTCACATGGGTGATAAAACATATGTGAAAATACAGCGAATATACTATAGAAAACCTGCAGAGTAGCAGATAAACTGTTGATAAACGGTTTAAAGACAAGCAGACTTACACAATCTCAAAATTCAAATAATAGTTGAATATTTGTGGGTGCTCAACACGAAGATAAAAATCGCACCAGCCTAGCGCCACATTCTTTCCCCTGTTCGGGCGGAACGAGAGTTGCGTAACCGTCGTGTCTGTCGACAGTAGTGGGCGTTACAGCAGATAGGAGCAGCGCGCAGTTCCTTATGTCACCTGCTCACGCGATCCGCATGACTCGCAGGGCGCGAGACCCTCGGACAACAGCGACGCAAGTTGCACAACCTCGGCAGCAGTTATCTCGAACCACCCTTCTCCGTGACACTGTATACCTTGATAGAGACAGGGCTCACGATAGTGCAGTTACCTCGGACCACCCTTCTATGTGACACTGCATACCTTGATAGAGACGGGGCTCACGATAGTGCAGTACTAGCAATACTCACCCACCGCCAAGGATAACCACGCTCGATTACTGTGCATGACCCAATACACGAACATCACCATTATTACCAACCAACTTTCAGAATACCCATATAGCATCACCAAGCTCAAACTTAAGCCTACGTCTAGAATACAATACAGGAGACTGAGCAATACTAATAACAGAATTAGAAGTAGCAACAAGCTCTTTAATAGCAAAGGTCTTCCAACATATAATGCCTCTTGAATCTATCTGACTAAGATAATTAACACTAGTCACTGTACTGTTGTGTGGATGTCTGAAAAAATAAAACTCCAGAATATCAGATCCATCGTGTGCAGTCATCACTTGTAAAGCAAATCTGAACATGGAACTGAGAAGAACGAAATCAAAGACATTGTCGTCCTTAATAACATCGCAATCGAAAGAACCATTATTCCTGAAAACAGGCCCTGAAACATATCTCGTCTTATAACAACGTGCTCGCCTCATGGCGCTGTGGAAACTAACTGAATTTGACATGTCTTTATAAACGCACTGCTTCCGAACACACTTTTCCTACTACTAACAAAACTCCGCGGCAGCGCTCAGTAAGNCATGTCTTTATAAACGCACTGCTTCCGAACACACTTTTCCTACTACTAACAAAACTCCGCGGCAGCGCTCAGTAAGTATAGGCGCTTGCCGCG
Organism: Clitarchus hookeri; assembly: GCA_002778355.1. Lineage (NCBI taxonomy): Eukaryota > Metazoa > Arthropoda > Insecta > Phasmatodea > Phasmatidae > Clitarchus > Clitarchus hookeri. Next base: position 569,172 of record NQII01000674.1, on the reverse strand, counting down.
ACGGAAGTTCAGCGAGAATCCACAAGCTCAATGTTAAATTATCAAAGGAACGTACATCCGGCAAAACTGATAAGGTACTGATAAAAACTTCAGGGAGCAGGCTGGCACTTCAAAACTTGCAACTGACGTTCAAGGTCAAACCTGTTTTCGGACGTGTTCCTCAAACATTTTCAAGTTTGTGTTCAAAAAAATTGTCTGACATTTGTCTTACATGTAATTACTACTATAATATCATAAACACGTAGCCCGATTTAATTCATCAAAGGGAATAGTGTCAAAAAACCAACCACCTTTTTCAATTACGTTGGCTGTGATATTTCATTCTGCATGTAAGAAAAACGTACATTTTTGCATGAGTCTATGCCTGAGGAAGAGAGAGAGAGAGAGAGAGAGAGAGAGAGAGAGAGAGAGAGAGTATACGCAGAAACAATGCAAAGGAGGGTGATGATTTTTCTCCTGCGTTTTATTAATGAACTGTTTTGAGTTAACGCTTTATTTGAAAAAGTTTTACAATTTTTCGTTTTATTTCTACGATTATCTGCTAAAAAAATATTACGTTACAATTTTCCATTTCTCATATATTTACTCTCTTTCACGCTGCTCTTTTATAATTCAGTCTTCTCAGGTAATATCATCATTGTTGGGTAGTCATAAAATTTTTTTTTCAAATCTTTACTGCAATAGCTTTTTTACTGACAACATTTTTTTTCCTGTCTTGATATCATTGTGGCTGTTCTCCGCCTACCTGTTCTATTAATTTATATGCTTTTTCGTTAGTTAAATGTTTGTTCTCTGTTGTCTAGGTTTAAACGTATTAGGGCTCGGGAGGCTTCTTAGATCATTGTCACCAGGTTCTGCGGTTTTCACTTGTTTTTATCATTTCATGCCGGCTGTTTTTTGTAGACTGAGAAATAAATATACTTCGAGGCAGTTGTCTAACGTAGTACCGATGTGTTGGGGAATAAACTCGTTCAAACCCATGGCAAACGTAACATTTCGTGGTAAAATAGCGTATTTCCATCTCNGATGTGTTGGGGAATAAACTCGTTCAAACCCATGGCAAACGTAACATTTCGTGGTAAAATAGCGTATTTCCATCTCACTCCCTTCGCTGATGGCGTACTGTATGATGGGATGTTGCTGTTCGTACGAGAAGGGGCTTATGCTCTATTCTGTACAAAGAACGAAAACATTTTGCAACAAGAGAAACACTCTCGTATGTGTGAGACATCGTTCGTGGTTGAGAATGTATTCCAAAATCTCAGAAACAACTGTTGCAAATAACATCTAGCAAGAACCGTATATTCTGGACTGCTTTTCTGACAATAGCATTATGTTAAACTACGTAGGTGTGGTTTCATGTTAGAACACTGCTTACGTAAGTACTTTGAGTGGTTGTGCACGTACTCCAGCCACTGCTTACGTAAGTNCATGTCTTTATAAACGCACTGCTCCCGAACACACTTTTCCTACTACTAACAAAACTCCGCGGCAGCGCTCAGTAAGGATAGGCGCTTGCCGCGACGGAAGTTCAGCGAAAATCCACAAGCACAATGTTAAATTATCAAAGGAACGTACATCCGCCAAAACTGATAAGGTACTGATAAAAACTTCAGGGAGCAGGCTGGCACGTCAAAACTTGCAACTGACGTTCAAGGTCAAACCTGTTTTCGGACGTGTTCCTCAAACATTTTCAAGTTTTTGTTCAAAAAAATTGTCTGACATTTGTCTTACATTTAATTACTACTATAATATCATAAACACGTAGCCCGATTTAATTCATCAAAGGGAATAGTGTCAAAAAACCAACCACCTTTTTCAATTACGTTGGCTGTGATATTTCATTCTGCATGTAAGAAAAACGTACATTTTTGCATGAGTCTATGCCTGAGGAAGAGAGAGAGAGAGAGAGAGAGTATACGCAGAAACAATGCAAAGGAGGGTGATGATTTTTCTCCTGCGTTTTATTAATGAACTTTTTTGAGTTAGCGCTTTATTTGAAAAAGTTTTACAATTTTTCGTTTTATTTCTACGATTATCTGCTAAAAAAATATTACGTTACAATTTTCCATTTCCCATATATTTACTCTCTTTCACGCTGCTCTTTTATAATTCAGTCTTCTCAGGTAATATCATCATTGTTGGGTAGTCATTAAAATTTTTTTTCAAATCTTTACTGCAATAGCTTTTTTACTGACGACATTTTTTTTCCTGTCTTGATATCATTGTGGCTGTTCTCCGCCTACCTGTTCTATTAATTTATATGCTTTTTCGTTAGTTAAATGTTTGTTCTCTGTTGTCTAGGTTTAAACGTATTAGGGCTCGGGAGGCTTCTTAGATCATTGTTACCAGGTTCTGCGGTTTTCACTTGTTTTTATCATTTCATGCCGCCTGTTTTTTGTAGACTGAGAAATAAATATACTTCGAGGCAGTTGTCTAACGTAGTACCGATGTGTTGGGGAATAAACTCGTTCAAACCCATGGCAAACGTAACATTTCGTGGTAAAATAGCGTATTTCCATCTCACTCCCTTCGCTGATGGCGTACTGTATGATGGGATGTTGCTGTTCGTACGAGAAGGGGCTTATGCTCTATTCTGTACAAAGAACGAAAACATTTTGCAACAAGAGAAACACTCTCGTATGTGTGAGACATCGTTCGTGGTTGAGAATGTATTCCAAAATCTCAGAAACAACTGTTGCAAATAACATCTAGCAAGAACCGTATATTCTGGACTGCTTTTCTGACAATAGCATTATGTTAAACTACGTAGGTGTGGTTTCATGTTAGAACACTGCTTACGTAAGTACTTTGAGTGGTTGTGCACGTACTCCAGCCACTGCTTACGTAAGTGCTTTGAGTGGTTGTGCACGTACTCCAGCCACTGCTTACGTAAGTACTTTGAGTGGTTGTGCACGTACTCCAGCTTAGTTTCGATCAACCAATCATAAAAATAATAAACTGTTTATTGTAGTATAGAAAATAGATTGACTCAAATATTTTGCGCGCTATTTTAGTGTCTCCCATTGTGCTACCACAGTCCGTAAGTTCGGGTTCTAACAGGCTCCCTGAGTGTAGGCAGTCACGCATCACAGCGACGTTCTATATGTTAGTGGACTACGTGCAAGTAGCCACGCACCAAGGCGTGTATATGCTGTTCACGGTAAAGTGAGAACTTATGACGCCCCAGTTACTTTTTTCCTATGAGGCATGTTTTATTCTACCACCACTATTTAAAATTAGTATTAGCATATGATTACCAAACACAGTATATATATTTCACGGTATCAAAAAGTTTACGTCTATGGCTACAAAAATAGTTTTATTGACTGTTATTCCAATTGAAAGGGCTTCAAAAATGCTCACTTTGCAGTGAATAGCCTAGAATTAGAGACAATGGAAAATTACGAAAAAATTTTTAGCCAACATATTTTCGATAACACTCTAGCAAGTTTATTCTTTTATGATTGGATGAACAAGGTTTTGATTCGGCTAACTTGTTCCCATACCAATCATGAACGTTCTGCCTTATTGTATCAGAATCCCCATTGGCCTAGTGAAATGGAGGCAGTAGCTTCATACGTGCATGACAGCCAATAAGAAAAGAAAACTGTCGAACATGTGCACAGTACGTTGTATCCTAACAAACAGTCAACTTTTTCCGCTATAAACCAACGTCTCTACCTATAATGTTCTGTGCCGTAGTTCTGAATATGCCGCGCGAGCTAGAGTAAGCGTGGCGGGTTGCAGTATTCGGCTGGCAAGGGGCAGAGACTATGACCCCGCTGTGCGTCTAGCCCGAGACTGTGGGAAGGCATCCCCCCTCCCCCACACAGTGACCATGGCACGCTAGGACCTCGCAGATAGCATCTCCACAGTTGGGTGAGGCTTCCTCCCGACTTTATTTATGTCTCCTGGCGTCGCAGGGGCGGACATGCAACCCGCTTGGCGAGCCAGGGGCGTATGCCTCACACGGAGCCGCCAGGTCGCAGGTTTCCATATACACTGCCGCCCCACCCCCTTCCGCCGACACCCCCTCGCTAATTGCCGGGGCAGGACCTGCCCGCCGTGGCTTCTAATTGGCCGCACAGCGACGTCCTGCTATTTACGACGGGCCGACGTCTGTGAAGCCGGCGTCGGCTGGCGTCGTGGTAAGTTCGAGTGAGTACTCGGCATTGGTAAGGTGAAGGGTACTGCAAGCAAGGAGCCGAACAAAGGAACACTCACGGGAAAAAAAAGTCATCGAAATGCCGACTGTAGACCCAGGTCTGGAAATGTAAGTGGGCGCCACAAGATTATATACACTTGACAGTCAGTTATGAAATACGGCTCTTAATTGAAAGGGTTGAAGTTACGGGTAGTGCGATTTGTATAGAATGTTAATTCAGAGAAGAGTTGCGATACAAAAGTATTTTGTAAAACGGGAGAGAATGGAGCGAAGAGATCTGGATTGCTCTTAACAAGTTCTTAAGAGCCTAGGTTAAAGGATGTATTAAACCATTTTTAAACCTTCTTGTAGTCAAACGTGACCATGTGCGTCGGAGAATTTTATAGCTACTTTCGTATTGAATTGAAAAGTATTTTATATTAATGGAAAACAATTAAACTTCGGTATTGTCTTCACAAACCAGTATGGAGGTATTGCCGGAATGAAAGGGCGGAGAAAACGTGAGATCTCCGAGAAAACCCGCCAACCAGCGGCATCGTCCTGAAACGATTCCCACGTGCGAACATTTGTCAGTAGCCCCACCGGGAATCAAACCCGTTTCGTCGTTTTGGTGGGGAACGAGTTAGAGCCTCTACGTAAACCAACCACGACCCCAGAAAGAGACAGATACTTGCAATTTAAGTACGGGCAGATCCCTGAGTGAGTGATTGTTGTCAGCGGATCTCGTGCTCTGACCAGGCAAGCTTCGTGGCAGGCCGGTCTAGGAAGAAGGATGGTTGGTGCGTGACGAAGGAAGTTAGCCCAATCCCCTTTCTTTGTTTCCTCCCTCTGCCTGATGAGGATTCGCGTGTTGAAGGACTACTCCGGCGTCCGCCTGGGATGCACTAGACACGGTGTGGAGAGGAACTTCCACTAGTGTAGCTCTCTACCTGCTAAGAGCACGCTAATCGCAAGAGAGGACGCCACTATTTCTGTAGCGCAGAACTTCTTTGTTTTAAATGCGCGTAGAAAGAATCTTTGCTTCTCGGTTATTTCTGTACACTATTCCAGTAATGTTTTGACGGGTAGTATTAAATTTTATAGCAGCCCGTATAGTTAAATGTAACTTAACAATTTTACTGTTTACAGAAAACTTAAATAAATTGAAACGAAATATTTCCAAAAATTAAAAACGTGAGCGGAATTCTTATAGTTATTATTCTGTGTAACATAAATGTTTTCAACATTACACACGTTTATTTACGCGCGTACGTAGATATCCCTTAGTAAATGATAGTTTTTTTAAAATAAAAATTCTAAATTGTTACGCGTGAAGGCATTTGGACAATTTACTTGCTCCAAATCACTAAAATTTATATTTTGTTCCCGTAAATACTTATAAATGTAGGCCTTCAAATTTCTTGTATTTGCGGAAATTACATTGACGATAGTACGTATAATTTTAAGAGGTATTTCATACTTAATTATGTATTAAACAAGCTTTATGCATGTGGTTTGTCTCCCATATATCACACGAACTACTCACTAACTTTTATTTATCGAATAACCACTTTGAACATTATACTAAGAGACTCCCTTAAGGTACTAAGGCAACTATTTTCTCTTAAACAAAAGTAATAATATATCACATCGAGATCATAAAATTTTGAGAAATCAGTTAAATTATGTTTGATGCCTTTTACTAACTATATAGATATGCGTTTCGAAAAATACTGAAACGGGTTTACAATTACTTATTTATGTAATCTTTAAAAGCGAAATGCATGTTAATATTTATTTGCAACTGACATAAAAAAAGTTAAAAAAAAAGCACATTTCATTCTTTTTTTGTTGTTATGTACTGAAGTTCGAAACATTAATATGCATTAATGCCTACACCCAAAAAGAAAACAACTTCTAAATGTAATGTTTATATAATTTGTGTTTTAAATTACGTGGTTTTGAATTATTCAGTATATAATCAAGTCAGTCAGCAAAAACATTTCCTTACGTAAAGCCGAGAGAATGATTTTCCCTTTTCCTTTTGCCACGTAATTTAATTATTTGAAGTATTCGTGGGATCATTCTTTGCCAAAATTAAAGTTTGACGCAAACACCTTAAACGAAATGTAGTTAACATAGTAAAAGTAAGTAGGTGACTTCTGCGTGTGTTCAGCCACTGATAAGGGAGCGATCAAGTGTTAGTATCAGATTGGCTGTTGCATGCTCCCTATAAGTTTGGCCGGCCAGTAATATGTTAGCTACCAGTAGCTGGTTGATTCTCCGTAACTGCTTGTTTAATGACGTGCGGTTTAGAGCGCATTTGCTTCCAATACTATTTGCATTCCAGTTAACATTCCTTCTTTATTATATAAAAGCAAACTTCTTCGTATTTATAAAATAAAAATTCTTAAGCGTTTTATAATTTAAAAACTTGTCATGCGATAGGTAATAAGATAGGCGTGCATGAATTGAAGTATTTAAAACTTTAAGTACCGTGTTAATAAAAACAGTTATTTCACGTGTCTACGTGCCTTAAAACTGACAAGTATTCAATTGGTTTGCAACCAATTATAACCATTACGTAAAGTAAAATTCGCTTGTATGGGGAGTTCCAACATTTCCTGCTAGCAGCACCATTTTAAGTTGGATTAGAACTATACGGCACATTTGAATGCGTTTTTGAATTACTTCGATGAAGATTTTTGAAGGTCGAAGTTCCATCCTGATTGGTTGTATTCGATGTTGATTCACGTAGTAGTTTTCTATCCCCATTTCGAGAAAATATAATTGTAATTCCTTGCTATAAGTATAATATTTCCCTCAATATTTCACCAAGATTTATAATTGTTATAAACTGTCTGAATTAGGTAAATTAAACATAGTTTATATTTCTGTTCTTTATCCCACTCGCCAAAACAAACTTCACTTCACCTCTGTTACGAATCAGTGTTTTAATTCAATGTCAGGTCTGTAAGAAGAAACACTACGGTGTTGTTCATAATCTTATTAACTGTTTAATGTCCGACAGCTGTTTACCTTTTCAATCCGTCCGTACAGGATCATGTCACTAGACCACTAAATGTTTACCACGGGCTTGCAGTCATTCACGGCCTGTTTAATTAGCGGTGGTCTAATCATGTAAGAAGTTAATTAGTTTGTTGTCTCGATTGCTAAAGGACTCACACAGGATAATAGCCCTAAAACGCGTGGCGAATTAAATTATGGACCAGACACGAATAGTAATGATTGAACGTGTAGTAATTCGTTACCAGTTAAAAGGCTTAAATGAACTGAGTCTTTATAACGAAGACACAGTTGTAACGCGCTGATTATGTTGCCTATGCAACTGGGGAATTTCCGACCTGAGAGTACAGAAGGCACAGACGTCTCACTCGCTGTGAAATGAGAATATAGAGCAATAGCTCATCACGTTGAAGATATGACACATTTCATCCTTGCTCCGTGTTTTATGTTACCCATCAACATTTTATCTCAGATACACTATGCACTCTGCACATAATGAAATATTTTTAGGTTGTTTTTAAACATGGAAGTTTAACGCAACTGTACAAAAAAAAACATTTTATATGTTATTATTTTTGATATAATTTCCGAATTTATTGCCTTAGAACCACATTAAAAAAAACTTTAAATATATAAATTTTATGCCAAATTTTCGATACACGCTACTCATAAAATAAAAATAAGAAATACACAATTCATTGAGTGTATATAATTAATTTATAATAATTTTTTTTACCTAGTGCTGGACACTACAAAATGCGAACATAATTTAAAAAAGATGTCAGTAATATATCGCGATATAGTTTGAGAAAATTTTGACTGCCTACTATAAGTACGATGGAGATACGCCTGCAGTTTAACAACAAAAGGTTAAACGTGCATAACGGTATTACATTTAAGTCAAAAACTTACTTGAATAAAGTTGGGATTGAATGCCGTGCTAACGCATCTTGAATACTGGCTACTCACCACAACACCATGCATAGAAACACCAGCCAAGGCCTGACTATGCAGATAAGTGTGATACACAGCGGTCAAATTATGTAGCACTAGAAGTGTTTCCATTTTATGTTTGGGCCGCGGCGGCTGGGATATTAGACTGCTCGCCTCCCGCCGAGGGTTCACTCCCCGGCCGGGCCACACCCAGAGTTTCGCAGGTGGGAATCGTGCCGGACGATGCCGCTGGTCGGCGGGTTTCCTCGGGGATCTCTCGTTTCCAACGCTCAATGCATTCCGGCGCTGCTGCATTCTCTCCACATTTCACCCTCATCAGCTCCCAAGATCTCGTAGTTAAGAGTCTCCCAAATATGAGACTTGTTTCTGTTAGTAATAGTATAACCTTAACAGTGTGAATCTAGCCGGAGAGTGCTGGGGTTCTGTCGAACAATTCGTCTGGTTTCAGTCGCCGAGTGAGACACTCACCAGGTAGTTCAGATTTCCTCACGTGTTCCACTGGAAAACATTGCCAAGGTCTGCGGTTCAAATGCCAACTAAAAGCTTCCATTTCCTATACTATGTTTCAAACATAGCTGAAAAAATAGCTACACGAGGGAAACGCGCTTGCGCCATAATTCTGTCCATTAAGCCTACATACGTTGCAATCCCCACCCATGCATCGAGTTAAACTATTCTTTTCACAGGCTCTATTCTAGGTTTCTCGGGAGTTTATCGGCAGATCCCAATGTCGATCTAGACAGTCATCGCTCCTGCCGATCGGGAGCATAATATGCCCAAACAGGTATTCTAAGCACACTATCGTTTCGAGACGTCACTTCCTCGGGCACGGTCAAGTTTTACCAACTGCCCCACTACAACTCTCTTCCCTTCCCTCTCGTGTGGGCAGGCAGGCAACGTGACGAATGCGAACACACGCTGTGCCTGCAATTATGTATAATAAATTTTAAAACAATTTTTACAAATTGTGAATTTTAAGTTGTTAGCTAACGCAGAGAAGTACCCGTACACATATTTATACATTGACTTATATAAAACAAGTTACATTCCATTTATCAATGCGTAATACGGGATATTTGGAGTGAAATTTCTCGAAGTGGCTACTATTTCTTCGCATGGTTAGACTGTTTACTGAGGAAAATTGCGACACGGTGATTGATTAATGTGCTCGTGTACACAGGTTGGCAGGAAAACATTAATTGTTTTAAAGGAACATACTTGTTTACGTATAAAAACGACAGCTAAAAGATGAGATAGTTCGTTACATAATTGTCTCATCTAGCAATACATTTAAATAAATTTCACCTTTTTTGACTTAAAAAATTGTACAGAAGGCGATACGTAGAATGTCGTTTTTATAAATACAATCATAAAGTTTGCCTAGAAAATTGCGCTAAGCCTCAACAACAAATCTTAAATAATATAAACGGTTTAATATTTTATTGTAGGAAAACACGAATTTCCATTACCACTAGTGAAGTAAAGTGCTCCAACAAAAAAAACTGCCTAGCCTATATATATTTATTCAAAAATCATAAAATCTGCCCATTTCATTAGTTTGGTTATTGCATGTAGGAATACAATTGTTTTCTATATTTTTATGAGATATTTGACAGCCGAGTCCCGAACACAAAACATATATATATTTACTCACCAGCAGCCACGTGACATAACCGCATGACAATTTGTATACTAAGGAATCGGACTCAAGTTAAATGAATATAATTAACATACTTGCAAACATGTATTGATGCGGTTAGATGCATTTAATAATGTTCCACGTGTATTATAGCCTTTGATGTGTTATGTAGTACATCTAAGGAGGACGGAACCATAAAGTCGATGCTCGTCTGCAATAAACACGGCTACGATGCTTCTCACCCGCCATGTTGAAACTGAGTTTGAGATCGGGAAAGCAGATTTCGACAACACATCAGCTGTCGAGTGCTGTCGATCGTTTTCTCGCGAGAATCGAGAAGTCATCTCTAACTCAGAACACCAAACACCGGAAATATTACGAAAATCGTTATTTCACGGCAAGCAGCTGCGTCTCGAAAAACTTAGAATTGAGCCCCGGGAATGAACAAACCAATGGTCCTCTGGAAGTTCTCCTTGAGCCTTTCTTCCTGCAACCATTAAAAAGTAAGAAACATATAGCAGTAATAAGCATAATATCATTTTACACGGAATAACACAAGTGCGAGATGTCTTTCACCATCGGGGGCCGCAGTGGCTGAGCGGCTAGCCTGCTCGCCTCCCACCGAGGCGAACAAGGCTCAATCTCCTGCCTGGTCACTCCCAGATTTTCCCATGTGGGGATCGTGGCGGACGGTGCCACTGGTCGGCGGGTTTTCCCGGGGTTCTCCTGTTTCCCTCGCCCCTTAATTCTGGCGTGGCTTCATACTCACCTCAATCACCCTCATCGGCTCTCAAGACCTTGCTGTTAAGAGCCGCTCAAACCCCTCTTCACTCACTTCTCTCACTCTTTCATCATGCCACACGAAGACCTGGGTGTTTCATCTCGTTATTGATTGTGGTGTGCATGAACGGTAATTCCATTTCTATTACGGGGATGATATGGTTAAACTTTAATTTCAGATTTTAAATGATACTATATATCTTGTAGACTTTAAGTAACAAGAAATAATATCTGAACAATTAACCATGTGAAATAATCCTTATTACATTATTAATAAGTCAACCACAATTCTTTCTTCAAAATAACGCCTCAAAGAAAGTAACCGACTAGCTGAACTTTGGTTGCACGTTGCCACATGTTCTGTTTGGTTTTTCTTCGTCTTTCGTTGGTTTTGTCAAGTCAAGCGTGGCATTCTGATCAGAGGGCGTGTGTGTTCATCTCATAACTTATCCTGGGCTGTGCGCAACCTAGTGACCCAGGAAACCCGGTGGTGGGAAACAGTTTTTCAAGTGTCTGGTTGATAAAGGACAAAGTGTTATCTGGGTTACGCAATATGCCTGGTTATGCGGTAACACGGCTGTTTATTGTCGAGATTAACGCGGGTCCATCCCTTCAATAGCGATTTCACCTTAAATGATTTTCGTCTCATTTCATATGAACACCGAATTAGTTGGTTAAACTGAACGTTTCCAGTTTCACACCATTTAAATGAAAACGTCAGAAAAATGACATTTATTTGAGAAGTCCGAGCAAACAACAAACAAAGAACACACAACACGTACTCAACGACACGCAACTCAATCAAGCTTAAGGACCCTGACTACCAAACGTGCAGCCACGGGGTTTAAATAGGGAGTCATTGTTAAAGAAATTCCTTCTCAGTGCAGCACTTTTTGAAGAATAACAGTTTGAAATAAGATTAATTTAGCACACTTTTCTCATAGAACACTGCCACGTTAAAAATGTTTACTCAATTATCATATTTTTGGAAAAATGTAAAGTTTAATTTTTGATTTTAGAAAAAATATTAAACATTAAATCGGCAAGACTTCTCTACGTACTAGTATTCCTTAAGAAATGTCACGTAGAAGACGTTTTTGTTTGAAACAGTTATCTTTAAAACGGATGCAATGGAAATGAATTTCTTTAACATCGATTCTCTGTTTAATCTCTCTGGCTACACGCTTGTAGACAGCGCTCTTAAACACACACACACACGTTCTCTCTCTCTCTCTCTCTCTCTTTCTCTCTCTCGCGAAACCCAGACGTCGATGTACAAATCAGAGCGGCTCGACAACATACAATAAGCCTACTATGGAACCTGGCATGTGGGTCATTGAACTCCCGAAATGGTCCGGTCTTCATAATAACAAACACAAAACATAACCCACCAAAGGTTTATTTCCTCTCGGAGACAGCAGCCCTTGCACTGCAATAACTGTAATTACCGACTCATACAACGGACAGGTACGAACAAATGGCAGGAATACAGCTGGCGAGTTCTCGGAGCTTCGGCCTTTATTCTCTCAGGAGGGCGTGTAAACCGCCGATACAGGACTGCACGGCTTGAAAGGGATCCGCCTGAATCACGACGGGTTCGGGAAGCGCTGCTTGATGAATGGATATTTATTTCAACGGCGACCGAGGGCGGGCATCTTTTGAGGGCGATCTCCGATCCGCACCCTCCGATCATCACCGGCTTTTCAAAGAAGGGCCATCTCGCGTCCCGCTGACCATTTTCATAAGCCTTTCTCCGCGATCAGATGCTTCCGCACGGCGGGATGATTACAGGGCGCGGTTGTAATGGCCCTCCCCGTTGCAGCTCGCCCTTACCACTTCCTCGCGTGACTCAGAGTGTAGATGATTACTACTCTGTGGAATGCGTCATCGACGCGGTGCAGTAACGAACACGTGTCCTCGAGCAAGAGAGGAGCTGCAGTGGTAAAACACCGGACTGCCGTCCGTGAGGACACGTGTTCAACCACCTGTCAGGAAATTCTGGCTCTGGTTCATCGCGTTTCTCCAACTTCAATATTCTACGTACAAACTTTCAGTTATTCTTTGGTAACATTCCGCGTGTGAATCCAGGCGATAGCAAAAATGGTCCCTTCATACACACTCTAATATCCGAGCATTTAAAATTGCTCCAAATCAGTGCATTTGACTGAAGATCTGGTGAAACTTCTCCACTTGAATCAGTGCAATTCTACTTATAATTTAAGTCGATGGTGTTCACTGCTTCAACAGTGATTTACACTGATTCCTAGTGAATTTCACTGGCCTCGCAGTGAAACCTCTGTGCGCTCCACTGGTTCGCCAGTAGATAACTGTTAATTAACTGAAGATTCAGTAAAATAATTCTACCGATTAAATTCTCTGATTCGTATTTCGATTATAGGCCCCAGCAAATCTATTCCCTGCTTACTATTATCCTAGAACACGGAACAGTGACTTATACACTGGAGTCTACAATAAGAGTTTCTGTTGCACTAGCGAGTGAAGGCGTTATTTTTTTACCTGAAAATTACCGACTTTGCAGAAGCTGGTATCTAGCTTCGCATAACACCGAAAGTAATTTGCGTATTCGCGGCGTTCTTTGTACAAACGAATAGGATTATATTGAGATTCAACCCTTTCAGACCCATCGCACACACAATCGTGTATACAGCCCACAGGAAGTTTATTTTTGACTAGTATTGTTCACCGTGAAGCTCGGTGTGCAATTATCTTACCTTTGGGTAATTTTTTCGTAGACCGTGCTATTCTTCTAAGCTACGAATTATTGTCATTACTAAACCCGAACACACAACATATTGTTTGATTGTGATAACGAAACAAATGTCTTGTCAACTAAAGCACATACACCATTAAAATATTCGAATTTGATACTCGTTTAACCAAAATTTGTAGTGGGGATGAAAGAGGTAATATGCATATGGTTTACGGAGTTGGCAGTACAGATATATATTCTGTACCCTCAATTATTGCTCATCCACACATATCTCAGAAAATAAATATACTGGGAATACGAAATTTTCTCAGATACGATAAAAAACCTAGTATTTAAGCCCGCCCGGTTTTGATTTTAATATTTTAGGTGTCTTTGAAAGGAAAATAATTGTGATAACGGTAAGAACTTACATCTTGCAGAGTGCCTGCGCAATTTTCTTAAGAGGGGGGAGAGAAGTGAAATCGCAAGGTCGCATTTATATCTCTGGGGTTTAAATCGCGTACCCAACAAGTTTACGGAACAATCCAAATCTCATCTCCTAACTCCATCTTAATCCTTTTACGTGAATACAAAACTGGAGCCTGAGATACAGAAATAATAGCAATTTGATTAATAACACTTTCATGAACAGCAAACGTCTTTCCAACATATAATGTCTCTCACATCAATTTGACTGAAGAAATTAACACCAGCAACAGGATAATTGTGAGCATGACGATATAAGCAAATTTCCAAAATACCAGATCCAGGATGAGCAGTCATAACCCGTAGAGCAAATCTGTAGACGAAGTTCACAAGAACGTAACTCTCTTGTGCTCGAGTAAGTTGCTTGGCAAATACATTGTCGTCCTTTGCAACATCAGTATTGTAATTTCCTGTATTCCGGAAAACAGGTCTCGAGATATGCCTCCTCCCTCTGTACTGTCGTGTTGGAAGAGGCAACTACCTACTGCAGGATCGTCTGTAACGCTGCTTCTAGGTGGCTTCCCACTTGCACGAGGCCCTGCTAATGTTCTACTTCCAGGATATTCCTCCGCCTCACGCCAACAAAGCCTAACCAAGTCTAGAAAAGTGCACCAGAGGGACAACGCACCGCATTCCTGCGCAATACTGCCGCAGTTGATATGTGCAACTATGTTTCAAGTATGCGAAACACTCATTTTCAAAATGGCGTTCATATAGCTATTTCAGCATAGTATGCTATATCTTCGAAAACATTTAATCAATTCCAACTTAGCTTCGTATACTGGGAGTATATATAACAAACATCCAACGTGTCTACACATAGCCTCTTTTGCCCTGCATCTTGTAAAATAGTGCCACACGAATAAGACAAGTTTTTATGTCATATCTCGGGAAACAATTTCTCTGATTCCTATCAAAAATGGCAAACAAGTAGTACAGTGGTAGGTAATGTGGTAGGCTATATTGATTTATATGTTTTAAGTATGTAAATATATTAATTTCTGAATCGCGCATATGCAAACATTTAAACTTAATGTGCTTTATCTAAAAAATGTGTAACTTATTTAAATTTAACTTTGTATATTGTATCTATGACAATAATCGTATGTGCTGATATGTAAACTTTTTGCCCCCCATTTATAAAGATTGTCACATGATCAATGGAGGTTTTATGCCATATATCGCGAACCAATCAACCAATATGCTTACAGAGGTCCTCATTTGCCAGAGTTAGCTAAGTATTGTCTGTTAGAAAACTAAGAATTTTATCATATATGCGGAATAATTCAACTTATTTCCACAAAATGTTGCACTCCTACAGAAGCCCAAGTAAAGTTACTTGATTTAAATGGGCAGAGAAAATGATTTTAAAAATGGTGGCCATATAAATATTTGTATATAGTGTGCAGAGCTTCTTTTTAAGCAATTTTGTAAGGTAGCACCATTTAAGAAAAAAAATGGTATGCCATATCTCATAGACCAATCAATCGATATCCATCAAGTTTTCCACACAAGTAGTGTTGTGATAGGCCATACAAACTCATCTGTTTTAGTGACTCAGGCACTTATTTTTAAAATGATGGCCGAGTAAATATTTCAGGTTAGTGGACCCTATCATTCGAGACATTACACTGTTACAACCGTAGTTGACGGTTAAAATCCTACCTCCATGATGCAGTTGATTGCTAGCTGGCATAATTTTACGAGTTTTTCTGAATAAGAATCCCGGGTAAGTCTCTCGTGTATTTTAATTGCCTTTTTTACATTTCTGAAAAGAATCTGTTTTCATCTCTAACTATATTACTGTCAATGAGACGTCAAAGACTACCTACCATCTAAGCTTTCACGAACTTCACTAAAATTTAATTGCGCCCATGTAGAGGAAAGCAGACTCATTAGTTGTCAGTAACTTCTGGCTTTTGATTCTATTTGTTCAGGAGAGAGTCCAATGGGCAATGAAGTTTCAAACTGCTTATATATTCCATTCTCGCTTGTTGCACACTTTTCTGAAGTCCTGCTGAAGTGCTACTTCCAAGATATCTCTCCGCCTCCCGCAAACAAAGCTTATCTGAGTCTATAAAATTACGCTAAAGGGACAACACACCGCATTATTGAGCACTCAGTTTCGTAATATTTTGCATTAGGACTAATTGTTATTAGGCATTCCCAACACACCTATTTTCTCACTGTTTAATTTAATATTAATTTTAAATGAAATGTTATGATTGATTGATAAAATATGAATAAAATTTCCATTTAACCTTTAATGAGATCCTTTAAGTTTAACCCAAGTATAAAACATAAATTAGAAAAAAAAGCATTAAAAAAATAAAATTTCTTGAATAAACTTGGATTTGGTATAACTGACTGAAAACATTCCAGCTTGCTGGATGGAAGAAAACGAAATATTTTTGCGAACATGAAAATTTAAACCTAAGAAGTCAAACCTAAACAATATATTTAATTCCAATTTTCACGCAAGTCAAGTATATCNACGCAAGTCCAATAAGCGTTGGAATATAATTAAATTAAGATTATAAATAACAATTTATTATATATTTTAACACTCCAGGAATGCGCTAATAAAAATTTGCTGTTTCTATTATTTGCTGTGTTTCATTATACAAAAATAGTAAATTAAAAATTTTAAGACTTAAGGAATTACAATTTTATAGTAATGTGGAAGCAATATTACAGAGGGCTTCCATATCAGATTATTGTCTTGTTATTTTGAGGCATGGCCATATGGCGATACATTATTTCATATTGTGCTGGGACTTGATTCCACGGGACAATGAAAATTTTAATACTGTGACATCGTAGAAGACGGAAAACATCTTAATGGTACTAGGAGGCATTAACAACACAAAACAAATTAATAAAAATAAAAAATTAACAAGCCTGGGGTTTGGTCTTATTATTATATAAATGCACTTATGTGAGATGTTTCAAAGTTGTGTGGAGTTGCGGAGCTTGTTAGGGAAATGGGCTGTCCCGTCTGTGGAGAAACTAACTATAGTCTATTTGCAGTTTCTTCGCACTTTTTGAATCAAACCTTTTAAAAAATAACCCCCATTCATGACGTGTTTAGTTATTACCTAAAAATGTTATGTTTCCCAATCGTTTTATATTTGTGTCAACATAAAAGTGTCTTATTTGTAGGTGAAAATGATTATTAACTACATTTAATATGTAAATTATAACATTTAATTTATAATTAATATTAATAAAAACAGAGAACAAATAAATACATTGGTAATGCCTAGTAAGAAAACGTATTAATAGAAAACATTATTTAAATGAGTGTGCACGAATGCGGTGCGTTTCCCATTTGTTGTAATTCCATAGACTTGGTTATGCTTTGTTGTTTATATGAGTCGGAGGAATATCCTGGAAGCAGAATTTCAGCAGGGCTTCAGAAAAGTTGGAAGTAACCTTGAATGGACTTTAGGTCGCCACGTACACCCGTGTAATATAGTATTTGGCATTAAAACGAAACCAACGAACCCCGTCCCCCTTTCCCCTTTAATCAACGTCGCCTATGCCTTCCCTAGTTTTCTGTGTTTGCTTTCTATAAACGTGAGACTTCTATTAACGTATTTGGAGTTGAATTGGTTCCAAAGCGCTGTAAAAAAAAAAAAAAATTCTAGGTTTTGAGAATAGTCTATTGTCACGTGGTAAAAACACTAAACCATTTGGAAATAATGCTCACCATATTTTTTAAGCAAAAATATAATAATTTCAACTGCATTTTTTAAATTCTTATGTGTTTTAATAAATATAAAAAAATAAACATGTTTTGACTTTGAAACCTATCTCTAAAGATTAAAAAGAGAATTATTGGCGGGTTGACTAAGAATTTTTTTATTACATTCTAGAACATAAAATAAATATTTTGAGCTGTAGCTTAACATATATTTTTTACCTTTTCCAGATTTTTACAAAAGAAAAGTTTAATTTATATAATCTTTTTTTTCTGAAGTCATTTTATTTCAATATCGTCCTTTAATCATATTATTATTTCGAGCCGAACGGAAAAGGGTGTCAAATTCTAAAACTGGAGAAAATAATTTTCATTCTTTGAAAGCTATTTAGGTGCGCTTGAACTGCATTGCAGAGTGTTTGAAATACACGACTTCCACTGAACTATTAAACGTGCATCCAACGTGAAGATCTATGGAAATAACACACACTTTAGACGAGAGCCTGGAGTTGATTAGTGGATGAGTGGTTGGAGTTTTAGCGATAGACGACGAGCGAAACGAGCGGCGAGAAAAGTGACCAGCGGAATGAAAATCTGCAACTGCGAGCTTCGGCGCAATGAAGAGTACGACTGGCTGGTTGGACTATTTGACTGGGTGCGTGAGTGAAAGATATTGCAAATTATGGCAACAGACAGACTGAATGTGTGTTAATAATGAGTAAGAGTTAATTCACCATAACAAAACAGAGACATTAGGATGTAAATTCATTAGATTAAAAATAGGCAATAAATATTGCGCTTACAGGCGAATTAAAAGAGTAATAGTAGTGATAGATAAATTATTACCATAAATAATAGGTGTGCGAATAAATTAGAATCGAATTTAGTTATTTTATTTTTACTTAGACCTCCTTCTGTCACGAATACCGATACGCCCCTCTAGCGTCTTGTATCTTAAAATATACCCATTAGATATATACACAAATATTCAAGGGCCCTGCACTAAACATTGCTACAGAATTTCCATCAATAAAATTATAATTTCACAACTTCAAGTCCCAAATGTAGACGCAGCGTGACAACACTTCCCGCCAGTTCAGAGCCTTGCGCTTAGTGGCGATGTTGCACTTGAAGTGCGTGGCAGTGTCGCCCTTATCGCTCCCACACTTATCGGCCTTAGAAGTGGGGAAATGCTCCAGGCAGGCGGGAGGCTATGAGGACTGTGCCGCAGTCAAAGGCGGGAAACGTTACTACCATCGATTTTTATATATTTGAAGACAAAACATACATGGATATGTAGTTCTTAATTTGCTAATTTTTAATATTGACCTAACATGATCACTACATACCGACAGCTGTAATATTTGTGAACCGAATATTACAATTTTATTTATTTATATAAATTAATAAGATGGTCTGTGTATTTGTGTTACAGATGCCGAGTCGCTGTAATTGCTACGGAATCAACTTGCCAATTCATTGGCCAATTCGTTGTCAGTAAAGGTCACTCTAAAAAACTATTCTCAAATTTGCTATTTCAATGTACACATACAGTGAGAAAGCGCGAATTACAAGTTATTTTCCATTGTAGCGCTTCTACTTTTGCTGACGAAATAGTCAAATGTGTGGAGAAGTTCCCATAGGCAGCGTGGTATGTGTTATTATTTCCAAACTCTATATATGGTAAAAACTTCCGTTGCAGTTTAGGAAGTTATACCGCTGTAAGCTTTCACGGTGTAATTTAGACCAATGGGACTCTGGTGATTGTAATTGCACACACCGGTATTGAGCCAGTGAAGAGATTTTGGCGGCTCTTAACATCGAGGTCTTGAGAGCCGATGAAGATGAAGTGAGGTGAGTACGGAGCAGCGCCGGAATGAAAGGGCGAGGGAAATGGGAGATCCCCGAGAAAGCCCACCAACCGGCGGCATCGTCCGGTACGATTCCCACTTGCGAATATCCGGAGTGAGCCTGCCGGGGATTGAACCCGGTTCGCAAAGTTGGGAGGCGAGCAGTCTAACCTCTCAGCCACCGTGGCCCCGCCACATACCGGTGTTCGTGTAGGTTCAGCGTGCATACGACAAACTTATGTTGGCCATTCAAGGTTAATTGAGCAGTTTTGAAATCAACCTTATCCAAATCTCACTGTCCCTACCTGCATGTATTTAAACGGGCACATTTTCATGAACCCACTAAAGTTGGTAACGACAGAGGGAAAGTAGTTCCATGTTCTGACGATTATTTAAAAGGTAACCATTTGCGAGTACTGAATAAATTAATTTTGCTTTCTGTTTTTAATACGCTTTAGTGTAATAATAAGCAAATTTGCAAAATAATTTTACCTTTGTGATACATTTACAGTTTCACTTAACCGACGCACGAGTAAATCGATCAGGCCGAAGGCAGAAATGTAATTTTTACATATAATGGAAGAATACACTATGTGTGTGCTATAGTCCGTTCACGGTATCTTCTGATTTCCCTGAAGGACAAGTAAAGATCTAATTTCAGGTAATTCCTCCGCCTCAGGCAAACAAAACTGAACCGAGTCTACCTAATTACACCGAAGGGTCAACGCACCGCATTTGTACGCACTAAGTACAATAGCATTTTGCATAAGAACTATTTCTTACTAGGCTTTGCCAACACAACCGTTTCTTTTATTGTATTAAATTTATATAAATTTTGAATGAAATATTATAATGTATAATTAAAATACAAGTTGAAGTTTAATTTAACCAAAAATAAAGTTATTTTATATTAACAGAAGTATAAAAAGCCTGTGATACATTGGGATATTTAGGAAATAATCAAAGACGTCATGCATGGGGTGTTTTGGAAGGCTAGTACTCAGTTTACCGTGGACGGGCTGTAGATTGTCGTTACTGCCAGCAAATATGCTCGTACTTTCAAAGCATTGAAGATATTCTTTAACTTCGCTTGTTGCTGTAATATCCTGCAAGTGTTAATGTTAGGGACAGAATGCATTGGTCGTGATATTGCGAGCCCATTGACGTAAGCTCTAAATCTAAATCGATGATTTTAATCAGCGGATTAATTTTATTGAATTGCGAGTACATGAGGTGTTATCTAACGGCCGATCAGTGTCATCTACTGAGGTTTTACCACGAAGCCAGTCCAATTGATTTAAGAATCATGAGAAACCACTGAATAACCAGAGGATACCAGCAACTAAAATAGACGGTAGAATGTTACCGATACAAGTGGAGTAATTTAAAACGGGCTAGCAGATATGCAGTCGAGTTCGCTGATGTGGAGAAGTTTTATCTCTTTCTATTTGAGAGCGGTGTTGGGACGCCATTGCTTGTGTCATAAGTCGAGCAGGCAGGCGTGTTCCTGGGAGATCAGATGGAAGTGTTTCTTCCACCCAGCCTTGGGAAGGGGGGGATACAGAGTAGTGGAGACACACGGAGAGACGTGTTATTACGTTGGCAGCACCTCGGCCCGCCTATCAGATACCGCGTGTTGACAGGCTTGTAATTCCCGCGGCGCGAGATGCGATGTGGCGCCAGATAGCGCCCCCCTGCCGCCTCACGGTTCGAGAGCTGAATCACAGCGCTGCCTCCAGCGGCAGACACACACGCCCCGCCCATTATTTACGCAAGGCTCCTTTCCCATACATGTGCACTCTACTTGTTTGTTTCTATTATCACAGGGAATTCTTTGGAAACTGCAGTTAAACAGTTGTATACATTTTTTAAGTGATCAGGAATTTTTTTTTTGTAAAATGCAGGAGAGTGTAAAAAGAGAGAAAATTATGATGTTAAAACAGTAAATGGGATGAGCAAAAAAGGTAGGTATAACATTCAGGAAACTGTTAAGTCAACGGGTGAAAAAAAGGAGTTTTCAAATATATTTTTGTAATTATATGGTATTTTTTTGAAAACATTAGGGTGGAATGTATAGAACAAAGGCTGAATTTTAAAAGCAAGCGTTCTAGACTTCAATATTAATATAAGCATTTACCAACATAGATTATTCTGTGTTTTCTAAAATAATGAGATGTAATTATTCACTATTTCACCTGTAGAATTACAAGAAAATCTTTGGCAATTAGTTCTCAAGGAATTGTTTGTAATAACTACATTAATTATAATCTGTATGGCGAATGGAATCGCAGTATGGAGGAAAAGGCATTGATTCCTGTTACAGCTATTCTCGTCACGCTTCCCGTGGATTTCCGTAACCCCACCTGGCGAATAATGTCTGTAAGGGAAATAGAGAAGTTTGGTGCAAGGAGTTGGGAGCTCGGAGCGTCAGAGCTATTCGTGCTCTGTCATTCCGATCCCACGGCAACCATATTGTCCGCCATGTTGAATCCAGATGACCCTGACCTTGACATTTGACCTCGACCCGGTAACGTTTGTCCCTGAAAACCCAAAACAGTTTAAAATTTTTTTTTAAATTTTTGAACTACTAAATTTTATTTAAAATCATTAAAAAATGTATTATTATAAATTTATTTAAAAAAACTTACATTTACGGAGGTTCCCTTTAACCCAACCACCCCTCACCTATTCTCATTCTATCGTGTGCGGCCATCTTGGTTTTTCGTTTGTCATTTTTTATACGCTGCTGGAGGCCGCCATCTTGGTTTTTTATTTGTCATTTGTTTATACATTGCTGGAGGACGCCATCCCGGTTTTATTCGTTTGTCATTTGTTTACACATTGCTGGAGGACGCCGTCTTCGATTTCATATGTTTACATCGCCTAAGTGCCACTAGTGTATTAGTTCACCTACCAGGCAAGTTGTCAATTTAGCCACCAGGTGGCAGCGATATTTGTTTATGTTTTTAAAGTATAGGTTGCGCCGTCGGCACCCTCTATGTTGGATTCCTTTATCTACGCATATGTTGTGCTACTTTTTCGATTTCGCCTCCAGGCGAGCTGTCAGCACTCATATATATAGGCATTAGAAAAAGCTGTATTTTTTTATTATATTTAAAAAATATTTTTTCAATCAGCAGTATACCAACATGTATAGTTTATTAAATCTAAATTTTTTTATTAAAGATTTTAAGTTGTGTAATTTTAAAAAGTCTTTTTCATTTACTTATATATTTGTACATATACCACAATGATACTTTATAAAATATTATTTAATTAAATTAATTTTATTTCCGTACCTTTTCGATGTTAGTTATATTCTGGTCAATTTGGTTTAACATGAATTAAAACACAATTTTCATCATAGCCATTATTTTATTCAATTATTAAATTAATTTATTACATTCGCCCAGGCCCTCAAAAATTACAATATTCTTCAATATATACGCATCGCAATATATGCAACTTAGTTGTAGGCTACAGAATTTAATGCATATCGTTATTCACACTCATGAGGACCTTGTGGGGATATATCGAGACATTTATTACACCGAAACACTGGGCAGGGTGGGTTATGTAGGTAACTGTACTTGTGAGGAAGTGTACCGCAGTCACAAGATACCTGCTTGCAGTAAACCTGGTGCCGAGGTATTGATGAGAAATGCACTTCGCCTCTATAGGTCTTTGCATGTCTAATTAAGTGGCCAATACAGCTTAACTGCTTACCGCACCTATCATACAGATATTACGCACAACTGTGATTTTTGGCACAATTAAAGCGCTTATGTCTCCGTACATTGCGGCCGAAAGTAAATGTCTTATCGCAAAAGCGACAGAGGTAACGACGTAGTGGTTCAGGAAAATACTCGGAAGGACCTATTGGAGATGCAGACGCTGTAGCTGAAGGAGCAGGTAACACTGCTAATGGTGTTCTAGGTACCGCAGCTGAAAAGCTCGATGTCTCTGTCAAATATTTCGTAGGCGTCGGAGCCAAAGAAGTCGATTGTGCTGCACTGGAGGAAGCAGATGCTGGTGGTGATGCAGGTGTCACAGCTGAAGAAGTCGAGGGCACCATACGAATCTGAAATGATAGTAATGCACTGGAGGAAGCAGGTGCTGCAAATGACGTAGCTATCACAGCTGAAGAAGTCGATGTTGCTGGTAAAACAGGAGACATCTCACTCTAAGAAGAAACCGATGGCGAGAAACCATTGGCGGGCAATTTCCACTCCACTTTAACGTAACTAGCCGTGGATAACCTGGTGTAGAAGCTAGCCGAGACGACCCACCATTGACATTAGCCAATGTCAAAATAAACTTCTCAGATGACTCTCATACTGCTTATAATATACGCATTTGCATTTATTTTTTTCAACAGTAGCTTACTTTTCAGATCAAATATTTGATAAAGAGATGTCAGGGCATGCAACATATCTTATTAGGGAATATTATTTCCTCCATGTTCTGCACATGTTTTTAATTTGTAACCGTAATAAAGAATAATTCATAGTTAATAATTTTTTATTCTCACATTAGAAAATACAGACTGAAATCACTTCATTCTTATTTCAGGAATTCTGTAAAGTAGATAGATCTATGCGCCACAAAAAGTTTTGAATTTTAGTATAAACCTTAGCAGTAAGTTAAAAATAAATGTAAGTAAATCCAAGCTGGTAGAAAAGAACACCTCCCCAAGAAGAAAACTTAGAAAAAATTTCTTAAGACTCAAGGTTACGTCTGTTTGTAAAGAAACCTTGCGAACGGCCCTCCGAAAATTGCAATATGCATTCTCGGGAAAATGAATTTCGCGCAAATTAGATGTGTAACAGCAAGATATTTTAAAACGCGTGGCAAGTTAATAGATTTAACTACAATTTATACTTTGCAGCAGTTTTCTTTTCCCTTAAGGAAACTACGCATTAAGTCCTTCATATTAAATATTTACCATCACTACATGGTGTAAAAGGAAGTCCCTGGCGCGCGTCTGTCTGTCTGTATAATGCGCTAATCTCAAGAACCACTGCACGGGTTTGGATGCGGACTTTAATGTTATGATCTACATTTATCGAGGAAGGCATGTGTGCATTAAATATTTCCCTAGCACTTATAACAGCTGAGCATTAACGGTATTAGTGAATCAAGTCGGGAAAAAGGTTTGCCGCCAGCGCGCTCTCGTGGAATATGCTGCCTAATCCTTTAGAGATATAAACAAAATCACGTACGAAAGAATTGTGTAAAATTAAATGATCTACAAAGAAGTCAGTGGTAGCATATATCTATCTTTAATAGAATAGTAGTAATAAGCGTATTTACAATTTAAATTACGCAGTAAAAACAAACGTAAAATTCACTGTTTTTTCTAACCATACGGAACGAAATTGTTATCAAGAAATGTCCTTTACAGTATCCTGACATGCTACTGAAAGTCAGAAATACAGAGCTTCCAATGGATTGTGGGAAAATTTCACTCAATAGTGATATATGAGTTTTAGTCACCGATCACCAACAACTGATATATAACTTATGCCCTGAAATACTCAACCTTTCAAATAAGACAATATCGTGATCCAAAGAAAGAGCGATATTATCGTCTACAAATAAACAAGTCGAAAATATTAATGAATTAGTGCTCGCAAAATTCAATGCGCAAATACAAGTCTATTACTCAGTAGATACAGTACTCGACAGTGAAGAAGCTGTGCACTATTCCACAGAATTTCTTAATTCATTGAATCCTTCTGGCATGCCACCACACAAACTGACTTTATCTATCTATAACAGAGAAATACTAATAAGTGTTTTTACCATTTAATGCACCGATACATTGAGGTTTATAATATGTAAAGAGTATAGAAAATTAAAACTAAGAAAAATTTAACTTTATTAAAAAAAAAAAACCTATACAATAACTCTGTAGACACGCGAGTGGTGCCGCGGGCACTGTTANCAGTGAAGAAGCTGTGCACTATTCCACAGAATTTCTTAATTCATTGAATCCTTCTGGCATGCCACCACACAAACTGTCTTTATCTATCTATAACAGAGAAATACTAATAAGTGTTTTTACCATTTAATGCACCGAGACATTGAGGTTTATAATATGTAAAGAGTA
This sequence comes from Clitarchus hookeri, assembly GCA_002778355.1. Lineage (NCBI taxonomy): Eukaryota > Metazoa > Arthropoda > Insecta > Phasmatodea > Phasmatidae > Clitarchus > Clitarchus hookeri. The sequence continues at coordinate 543,764 of NQII01000674.1, read as the reverse complement.
TAGAAAATTAAAACTAATAAAAATTTAACTTTATTAAAAAAAAAAAAAACCTATACAATAACTCTGTAGTCACGCGAGTGGTGCCGCGGGCACTGTTAGTATACAAATAAAATAAATCAAGCTTTTTGCAGAAATTGAAACAAGGGCAACTGAAAGGTTATGTCTTACTTAATTTTTAAGTTATGCTCAGCAAAAGTTATTTTCCAAAAATTCACGTGGAACCGCAAATCAAATACGCGAGAATTTCCTTACTTATGGCATTTTTTGAAAATTGCATAAACCTTTCCTTGCATTATTTTATAGACGTGGTGAAGTAGTTCTTCGTAATTTCTTTCAGTGCAAATTATATCATTTCTGTACGTGAGTTACTTTTAATTAATTGTGCATTTTAAAATAGTAAAATTGTCATTTAAAATGTATTTATGCAAAGACTATGCGATCAAAAATATTTTGTGGGGGAAGAATAGTTACATATATGGTCTGAATGTTAAACAGTACATGGTACAAATATAAAATAATCATATCGGGGCCGCCTTCAAGACTAAAACACAGTTTCCACCCTCTTTGTGAGTAAAAAGTTTTGTCAGAGCGTTGTATTCCTATGACGTAATATTTTGCACCGCAGAAATTCGTAACAAATTCAGGCATAAGAAATAACTCATTATAACTTCATCATTCAGGAAAAATATTGGCCAACGAAGTAGATAAAAATCAGTAATGTAGGAATGCCTTTACTTGGTTCATCTATTTTGGCTTCCGAGAACACGCATAACTGGATTATCGTGTTTGTCGTCATAGTTTGACGTACGCTTTCTCAACATTTTCAAAATCCTTAAAAAATACAATTTTTCTCGNTCTGAATGTTAAACAGTACATGGTACAAATATAAAATAATCATATCGGGGCCGCCTTCAAGACTAAAACACAGTTTTCACCCTCTTTGTGAGTAAAAAGTTTTGTCCGAGCGTTGTATTCCTATGACGTAATATTTTGCACCGCAGAAATTCGTAACAAATTCAGGCATAAGAAATAACTCATTATAACTTCATCATTCAGGAAAAATATTGGCCAACGAAGTAGATAAAAATCAGTAATGTAGGAATGCCCTTACTTGGTTCATCTATTTTGGCTTCCGAGAACACGCATAACTGGATAATCGTGTTTGTCGTCATAGTTTGACGTACGCTTTCTCAACATTTTCAAAATCCTTAAAAAATACAATTTTTCTCGTTGCAAAGAACAAACTATCTATTTGTAACGCTGCAGGAATCGGTACAAAGCTCTGTCATATATGTTACATTTCCTTGCAGCATCTCTTAATGAGACTAAAGTATATACTCGAGTGTCAATAGTGCGTGGTGCCTCATGCATGTTATGTTTACTTGCAGCAGCCCTTAACGAGACTGAAGTATATACTCGAGTGTCAATAGTGCGTGGTGCCTCATGCATGTTATGTTTACTTGCAGCAGCCCTTAACGAGACTGAAGTATATACTCGAGTGTCAATAGTGCGTGGTGTCTCATGCATGTTATGTTTACTTGCAGCAGCCCTTAATGAGACTGAAGTATATACTCGAGTGTCAATAGTGCGTGGTGCCTCATGCATGTTACGTTTACTTGCAGCAGCTCTTAATGAGACTGAAGTATATACTCGAGTGTCAATAGTGCGTGGTGCCTCATGCATGTTACGTTTACTTGCAGCAGCCCTTAACAAGACTGAAGTATATACTCGAGTGGCAATAGTGCATGGTGCCTCATGCATGTTATGTTTACTTGCAGCAGCCCTTAACGAGACTGAAGTATATACTCGAGTGTCAATAGTGCGTGGTGTCTCATGCATGTTATGTTTACTTGCAGCAGCCCTTACCGAGACTGAAATATATACTCGAGTTTTAATAGTGCGCGGTGTCTCATGCATGTTATGTTTCCTTGCAGCAGCTCTTAATGAGACTGAAGTATATACTCGAGTGTCAATAGTGCGTGGTGCCTCATGCATGTTACGTTTACTTGCAGCAGCTCTTAATGAGACTGAAGTATATACTAGAGTGTCAATAGTGCGTGGTGCCTCATGCATGTTACGTTTACTTGCAGTAGCTCTCAATGAGACTGAAGTATATACTCGAGTGTCAATAGTGCGTGGTGCCTCATGCATGTTACGTTTACTTGCAGTAGCTCTTAATGAGACTGAAGTATATACTTGAGTGTCAATAGTGCGTGGTGCCTCATGCATGTTACGTTTACTTGCAGCAGCTCTTAATGAGACTGAAGTATATACTCGAGTGCCAATAGTGCGTGGTGTCTCATGCATGTTACGTTTACTTGCAGCAGCTCCTAATGAGACTGAAGTATATACTCGAGTGTCAATAGTGCGTGGTGCCTCTTGCAGGGGAGAGTCACTCTCGTCTTCTATGCACAGCATAAAGTAGATACCAAGTAGAACCCTCTCCTGCTCCACGTCTTCCGTACTGAGTACATTTAAGGGTGTTCTCTTACAAACAACGCCCAAGATGGTGTTTTATAAACACGCAGAAAACAAAACGTGATCGTTTATGAAGACTTCAATGGACAATTTTCAAACTATTATGACTGTGCTTGCAATGCGATACTGAAGTAGTTTCTAGCTTTTTGTTACTTTCATTGTTTTGTGCAAATTTGAAGTCCTTAAAGTAAATCGAATTATTACGGGTTGAGCAGTGACCATCGGACAATGAAATTACCTTCTAGAATGTACATCATAATTCTCGAATGCAACTCGGATGGTCTAGAATAAAAATTTCTGTGCCCTTAGAAGCAAATGCACTTACAGTTATAGTATTACTGTTTTGAAATGTTTATATATACAGTTTACACCAGCATTCTAACCAAATATTAATAATTTTTTTTAAAAAGACAAATCATTAATTCATAGGGAAGCCCTATTTTAACGAAAAGAGTTCCAGTTCGTTGATAGGATAGTTTTAAGTAATAACTGTTTCTAAGAGCGTGCTGGCGAATCACAAGCGTCGTTGAATAACAGAGTAACCTCTAGCTTATTGGCCCAGTCAAACAAAAAAAAGCCATCTCACAAAAACACGCCGCCAAAAATGAAAGAAAATCTGCAGGTTTACACGTAGAATATTGCGTCTACCAATAGTGTAAATATTTTTGCAATATCGGGTTTTTACTAACAATCATTTGAACGCGATGCGTTCGTTTTACTGATAAACATGAGAGTAAAATTTACTGGGATGACATAAATGCGAAACTCAATAAGTTAGCAGCAAGCCAAATGTGCAAGTTTCATAGTACAGGAAGTGTGCCATGTGTAATTTACAACTACTGGACAGCAGTCAAGGGTTGTACATAACACAGCATAGCCTGTGAACGTGTAGTAGTGAATACAGAGAGCTCACATGCGTATTTTCTTCAGTGCGACTCAAATGTGCACACAGCATAGCGTGACGAGGTACTGCAACTGTATTTTTTTTTAAAATTGCGAAAGTGATGGCTGTTGTAAAAAAAAATAACAATATACAGTAAAGGCGGCAGGGATGAATGCGAGGACCATCCTAACGGAAGTCGACGCGTCAAAACGCATTACGCAACACGCTTCTTACAAAGTCGAAAAAGTGAAGCGCTCAGATCTCTCCGGCGTATTCTGTTTCCGATCTGCCAGATACAAGAACATGTTGCTGTTTCCTTTCATAACAGGGCGGAATTCACAGGTTCATGTAATTTTTTCAGTTGATCCAAGCGTTATCGAAAACTCTTTGAGAGGACTCGGCCAACAATAAATGCGCAGTAAAACGCATAACCACTCATCGTAACGAAACAACAGTGCATACCTGCACGTCTGTGCATAGTAATGTTACATCTATCCTAGAGGTCATTCGACTAACGAGTTTTCCGTGTGCGTACGGTTTGTCCAGACGGAGAGAGCGAACTGGCTTGAGACTCACCGTACGACATTCACCTTCGTTGGTCCAGCAGAACGATAAGCCAGTTTTACTTCTTGCCGGGTTTCGCATGAGTCACTCTCCTTCTTATATTCCTCTCTCTTCGGTCGTGCGGTACTGGGTCCCCGGAGTCCTTCAACGAGTGTCTAATAAATTGCCGCCCAATTAAAAAAAATGTAAACTTTCGAAATCCAGCCAGACACCAAATGTATTTGAGACCTTTTTTTTTCCCCGTCTCCTTAATTACAGTCTTCCAGGATTTTATTTTAAATGTTTTTTACCGGTCGAAGTGTGACTTAATGACACTAGTTCTGCGGCTAAACCCACGTGCGGTCTCACAGCCCGCAAAGTGTTTAATAGGATTCATGACACACTGCGTACGGCTCGACCGACGCTACGGGCAGACAACGACTCGACTCGTTCTCTGCAAATGTCACATCCAAGGACGCCGGCAGCACGGGAGCGATATGTCTGTTCCTCTCCTCTGCTTCTCGAGCTCCTGTCTCCAGTTGAGGGGCCGCGGTGGTGTAGCGGTTAGACAGCCCGCCTCCCACCGGCGGGGTCGCTCGCAGATTTTCGCACGTGGGAATCGCGCAGTACGATGCCACCTGGTCGGCGGGTTTTCTCGGGGATCTCCCGTTTCCCCCTGCCCTCTCGTTCCGGCGCTGCTCCAAACTGATCGGTTCTCAATACCTCTATGTTAAGAGCGGCCCGAATCTCTTCGCTTCACTTCCTGTCTCCTATCTGTTCCACTTTGGAGACACGAAGCATGTGCCACTACTCGGTCAGCAAGATGTACCACGCATTCACCAAAATACCTGCTGCGTAGGTAAAATATACCTACAAGGCGGGGTTTGAACTTAATGCCGAAGCAGGTACATTACAAAACATTCTTAGAAATTATGACAAATTTTAAATATACAGAGCACACTTCAATAATTTACCATGCTTTACAGAACTGTCTGTAACAATACGCACCCCATTTTATATACTTAAAAATTAACACTTTTTAAATTTCTAACAAAAGTCTGAACTTCTACTGGCTTATCTTAGAATGATATATCAAAAGGAGATAATTAATGTTAAACATTATAATGATTATTATTATACCTATACTGTACTCACATGTCAGAAATTAGAACAAGGGCATAGTTTTCGTTGATGGGCATATTCGCATTACAAATTCGTTCNACTGTACTCACATGTCAGAAATTAGAACAAGGGCATAGTTTTCGTTGATGGGCATATTCGCATTACAAATTCGTTCAAAAGTAATCAACTTATTTACCTAGCATAATCGTCTGTGTACTTGAAGAGCGCGGATAGAAAAGTTGGTTGGTCGGGTCCTTCCGAAGTTCCATACCGTAATTCAGACGAACGGGTTTCTTTCCTTCCCTCCACTGGTGGGTTTTATTGACTTAATTACGAAAATATAAAATGTCGTTGTGTCAGAAAAGGGGATGATTTTAACCCCCCCCAACTAGCCTTCCTTATTTATAGCCATGCTACAGACATTCCAAAGACAACTGTTTGTGCGAAGACATTATGCTAGGAAGTATATTCCCCATCTCGGACACTCATTTATTTACGTGCTGAAGTCCGATAGTCATTTAATAATTTGACCGGAGTTACATTCGGGTCGAGCGTGCTTCTTGCTGCTGGTGGGGGGTGGGGGGATCTGCTAGTCGTTTGGTGATATTATCGGTACATTAACATTTAGTAANTTTATTTACGTGCTGAAGTCCGATAGTCATTTAATAATTTGACCGGAGTTACATTCGGGTCGAGCGTGCTTCTTGCTGCTGGTGGGGGGTGGGGGGATCTGCTAGTCGTTTGGTGATATTATCGGTACATTAACATTTAGTAAACAAGAGGTGCAGAAACATTCACAGCTTGTATAGCGTATACGGAAAACTGCCAAAGCACTGCGAAAAGTTTCAGTAACAATGACTACGTCATGCGTAACTTGCACGCACTCGCACACACGTCGACTGAACGCTTCGAAATGGAGCAAAATAGATATACTTCTAAAAAAAACCTTGAAAAAAACTTATAAAACTGGCCAAATAATGTTAAATACGTGTTAGAAAGCATTATTTCTATAGCGAAAGTAAATTGGAAGTTAAGGATGACAATTATATTTTGCCTTTCAGTAACTCTTAGTTTAGATACTTCCATCAGTTTTAAGTGGTATCATGGATGTTATTTATACATGTATGTAAAGGAGAAGGTGATCAAGAGGCCCAATTATATATATATCTAAAATGAAAAATCACAAAAAATATTGTTTCGCTATAACTGAAAATAATTTTTGGGATCACCACAATTAAAAAAATATATTTCATAGGAACTCGTTTTGTGGAATGGCTGTATTTCAGTTTCAAATATAAAAATAAAATACCAGCATAAGCAAGCTAAGAATGACATTTTAATTGCAGGCGAACCATGCGTTTTTTTTATTAAATTGTTTTGTGGCGTTTTTAGTATCCCAACATTTATTTTGTTTAAATCAAACCTTTTTAATTGCACTAAATTTCGAAATCATTTTGGCACAAGACATATTTCTTATAATTATTTTAACAAGGTGGAAACGTTTTTTTTTTCGTTACTCCGGTATTTTAATTTAATTGTTGTTGTTATGAAAAAAAAACCATGAACTACCTGAATACCTAGGAAAATATTATGCAACTGAACATCGTTAATTATTACATAATTATAAACATTGCTAATCATTTGTGAATTAGCAGAGTTGGACAAAAATAGAAAATACCTGGGATGGAAAAATTGTGGGAATGATAAGAAATAATCTGTATATGTAAAATAAAAAGTCCTCACCCACTCACTGACTCGTCAAACCACACTATAATTGTGGCTCGCACCTAGCGTATGGGCTTACACTCCAATTTCTATAACTCATCCCTTTTAGGAGTAAAAAGGGGTAAAAGACGATGTGATTTTATCTTCAACATTAATGGTCCCAATGAGATTTTGCTACATTTTTGCTTCAGGAAGGGTGGAGTTATCTGAACGGCTCTTAACATCGCAGTATTGAAAGCCGATGAGAGTGAATAGCGTTGAGGGTGGAGCAGCGTGGGAATGCAATGGCAGGGCAAATGGGAGAGGCGAGAGGTAACCCGTCGATCGTTTGCATCGTCCGGCGCGATTCCCACGTGCGGAAATCNAACCCGGTTCGCCTTGGTTGGGGGGAGGGGGGGACTATACTCACTACTGCATCACCGCTACATTAACATAATTGCCTAAAATATATTACCAAATGGTTTTGAAATGGCTTTTGTCAACTGTTAATGGTGAAACCCCAATAAAATGTAGACAGGTATCCTTCGGCAGAAAATAAATACAATTTGTAGATAATTTATTTAACACGTGCAGATGAGGCCGCAAAAAAAAGCAGTTTTTTAATAAATTTTATATCGTAGCTTTAATACACGTAAAAAAATATTTTTTTAAAAATCATTTATTTAGGTTTAAAATTGTAGTTGCGAGCACATAACTCCAGAATATGTTCCACAGTTTTGTATTTCCCCAAGGAACAATTCGAGCTGGAATTAATGTAACGTTGTTGGTTGAGTATTTCCAGCCGCCAAGCATCGTACACACTCGGTGAGTAGAGTGATCACGCTAACTGCGCAAAACCAGTCTCCGTGTCCCAACATTAAGCTACTTTTCTGCCAACGCGACTATCACAAACGACGTAAAAAAATTTCAAAACAGTTTAATTTTTTTTATTCTTATAAAAGGGGGCCACGGTGGCTGAGTGGTTAGCCTGCTCGCCTCTCACCGAGGCAAACAGGGTTCCAATCCCCGGCCGGGTCACTCCCGGATTTTCGCATGCGGGAATCGTGCCCGCACGATGTCGCTGTCGGGCGGGTTTTCTCACAGGGATCTCCCGTTTTCACCCTCATCGGCTCTCAAGACCTAGTTATTAAGAGCCACCCAAATCTTTTCACTCACTCACTCGTTTAAAGGGGCGTGTCTTTTGAAACTGAAGACATGAGCAAAAGCGTTCATTTGACAGTTGTATTGGTGTGAGGTAGGTGAAGATAGCGTAAATCCGGAGAAAGACGGAAAGATGGCCTAGCTCATGTTTAGCGGACGTTAGGTACACGGAGGGGATGGAA
>NQII01000674.1:519849-535564 GCA_002778355.1 Clitarchus hookeri | reverse complement strand
CGCGATGAAATTGTGAAACGTAAACCCACGCCGGCTGGGGAATTTGACTTTTAAAGCTACCGAGCCGCTCGGAATATTAAACGGTTCGCCCAGGTCGTCTGGGCGAGATGGCCAGTCCCCTCGGCGCCGGGCCTTCAGCTGCAAGCGGCCTCATCCCGCCGGTGACGCCAGGCTGACGGCACTTAGGGTCGCTGGTTACAGGAAAATTCATTACTTTATAATTGTACGAAATGCTGCCAACTTGCAGACATTACTGACGAGCGCCGTTTCCTTGCACAAAAATTTTTAGACGTTGTATTTTTCAAACAATTACCTATAAAAATTAAAATTTGAACAAAAAAAATTAATAGTAACACTGAAGTGAGATAACGTGAGTTGCTTCAAGAAATCTATAAAATCATGCTTTAAATCTTTTCCCATTTTTTAAAAACTGCTTGAAATAAGGAAATCATAGAATAACATTTATGTGTAGGAGTCTATAATTTTTTCTAAATAAAAAACGTTTGCTAAGCTACCTTAAAACGAATTAAGACATGCCCTTTCTGCCTCCCTTGTTAAATTTTATGTAAATAGTTTCGTTTACTTTATTTGTACATCCGAAACCACTACAATATAAATGTTGACATACCATGACGTCAAAATTTTAAGGTCTGAAATGTTTTTATGCGAGCAGAGTGTACTTTCAAGTAAAGGCTATTCACGTTAAAGTGAGAACTTTTGAATGCTCTCTCATTTGTAATAATAATCAATAAATATGTGTTATTGTAACCTTAGACGTAAACTGCCGAGTGCGGCAGAATCTACACACTGTGCTTATTACTTACATAACAATATTTATTAAAAAATTTGGTTGAAGAATTAAAAATGGCTGAAATAAAAAAGTAACTAGGGCCTCAAAAGTTCTCACTTTACCGTGAATAGCCCATAACGTCTAGAAGTTGAACGGTATTTTGTACAAGTAGATAGCAGCACCGTAAACACGTTGACCCCCCGTGTCAACGGTCAAGGCCATGTTGCAAATGAAGGATGTTCTTGTTGAGCACTGTACACAACAAGGGTGAGCAGTTGGCGTGTTGAGCGTGTTCGTTCCAAGAAATTCCCATTTGTTGAAGTTCCTCCATTTTTTGAACAGTTGATGCTGACATCGGCGAACACGTGCAGCCATGTTCACAAGTTGCAAGAAGCACGCTCCACACAGATACAGCGCTCCTCAAAAACATGTCACCATTGCAACACTAGAGCACGTCATTTATCTCGGGGCTGTACGGTTTTACGCTCGAGAGAGCTATGTGCAAGTAGAACTTGGCAAGCGCCGTGAAGATAACTTCTGTGCGTTCGAATACATATTGTACGTGTATCGTACTATTGGTTCACTAATGCAAACCAGGGCCTTACACGGTCACTTTACCTTATTATAAGTCACTTCCGTAACTCAAAATATTATTACTTACTTATATGAAAAACATTCCTTCTAAACATTTGGTAACGGACAAGGACACTTACATTAGTTCAGATTATATTCGAAAAGCAAAGGTTATACAGTACGTTATACAAGTTCAGGCCGGGTCGTGCCAATAGGATATTGTAATTGTGAATACGGACACCAACACGGATGGTGTTCTTGAAGTAGTGGATTTAGACGGCGCACTTATTAACTTTGGGGCCACGGTGGTGTAGTGGTCAGACTACTCGCCTCATACCGAGGCGAACCGGGTTCGATTGCCCACGGGATCGCTCCCGGATTTTTGCATGTGGAAATCATTCCGGACGATGCCGCTGATCACGCGGTTTTCTCGGGGATATCCCGTTTTCCTCCGCCCTTGCATCGCGGCGCTGCTCCATCCTTACCTCGCTTCACCCTCATTGGCTCTCCAGAACTCGGTGTTAAGGGGTGTCCAAATCTCTCCACTCACTTATTAACTCTGTGAAACCATAAGTGCACCAACCTCGAATTGTAATGTCTGATATCGTCAGCTTTATAGGACAAGACTTCATCACAAAATAGGCTCTACCCAGCGAGCCTGAATGGTAACACGTAAGTTTACTGTGACGAAAAAAACCTTTAGCTAAACTGCTAAGCTACTCTGAGACATCTCTGAAGACGAGTTTTAATTCTGGAATCTTCTTGCTCTAAATACGAGTAACTATAGTGACAGAGTGAGTGCGTGAAGATATATGGGCCTCTCGATAGGGGCGTCTCTTACCAACGAGGTCTTGAGAGCCGATGAGGATGAAGTGAGGTGAGGATGGAGCAACGCCGGATTGCAAGGGTGGGGGAAACGGGAGTTCCCCGAGAAAACCCGCCGACCAGCGACATCGTCCGGCACGATTCCTACTAGCAAAAATCCGGAGTGAACCGGCCGAAGATTGAACTCGGTTATCCTTGGTGGGAGGCGAGCAGTCTAACCGCTCAACCACCGTGGCCCCTATACTGACAAGAATTTTTTTTTTAAATTTAATGACTTGTATGTTAAATTCTACAATCCTTTGTGAACTTGAGTCTCGGTGATATATTATTTTTTATTTTATTTTACTGCAACATTCCCCAAGGAGAATTAAGTTTCACCGAAGACGCTGTAGCAGGGCGTCATTCCTTGACTCCGTCATTCCTTCCTCGGCTCAGAGTAGTACTGAGAATGTTTATAAACTACGGCATGGTCGTGTTGTAACGGTAACAGGCTCGCGCAAGATTATGAACTCTCTGCAGATCGAACCTTGAAAGCAAGGAAGACCACGCTGCGCAGAAACAAATTCTTGTTATACATTATAAAACTAGTGTATTTACATCTAAAACATTTTAACACGTTCAGCCGCGAATTAACTCACGAGTTCAAGTGTTGTGATAGTTGAATTGTTCAACGTGCGCTGTACTTTTGTCGAGCGTGCTTCTCGCGACTAGTGATCAACGTTCTGCGTGTTGATTGACGTCAACATCAGCCATTAGAAAAACTATAGGCGCAGGAAACTCGGGATAAAACATTTCAGCCGTGGCATGGACTCCTCTTTCAAGATGTTCCCGAGGCGTGACTGACAGTGACTCGTACACGCCTTTCTTCATAGCGGCTTTGGGCAAGCTTCTCTGTNAAGATGTTCCCGAGGCGTGACTGACAGTGACTCGTACACGCCTTTCTTCATAGCGGCTTTGGGCAAGCTTCTCTGTGCCGCTTTGCAATGCAGCTCGTCGGCAATCCAAACACTTCTATTTATCCACGATCTATGGTGTCATATTCTTGTCGTGTTGGTGGAGTTCTCTTGCTTTTTAAACTCGTTGCTAACAGCACGTCCCAGCACTTCACTTTGTAATACTCTGAAGTGCCATATCGACCAAAACACTCATTTCCAGACACAGGTTCTTCTCGTAAGATGATCTATTNAAGATGTTCCCGAGGCGTGACTGACAGTGACTCGTACACGCCTTTCTTCATAGCGGCTTTGGGCAAGCTTCTCTGTACCGCTTTGCAATGCAGCTCGTCGGCAATCCAAACACTTCTATTTATCCACGATCTATGGTGTCATATTCTTGTCGTGTTGGTGGAGTTCTCTTGCTTTTTAAACTCGTTGCTAACAGCACGTCCCAGCACTTCACTCTGTAATACTCTGAAGTGCCATATCGACCAAAACACTCATTTCCAGACACAGGTTCTTCTCGTAAGATGATCTATTNCTGTAATACTCTGAAGTGCCATATCGACCAAAACACTCATTTCCAGACACAGGTTCTTCTCGTAAGATGATCTATTCATTGTACTGTATCACATGTTACGCGCTGTACGGATTTTTTTTGTGGAACGTTTTGTATATACAAAAAACCTTTATTTATAATGATCTTATTTTGGTTTTTGGTCACTTTCCACCTAACCTCCCAAAGAATGCAGGCCAAATGTTCGGGACTATACTCGGGTTAGAATAGGTTTATAATTTTGTCAAAAAATAGTGTATCACAAATGACAATGTGCATTCCATTCCTGCTAAACATGTAATATAGAAGNTTATAATTTTGTCAAAAAATAGTGTATCACAAATGACAATGTGCATTCCATTCCTGCTAAACATGTAATATAGAAGCCGTTTTTTTTCACATTCTGGTGCCAATGGTGAAGAATATAGCGCAAGCACATTACTATTTAGCATGTATCCTGTTGGGGAATGAATTTCCTGGTNTTTTTTTTCACATTCTGGTGCCAATGGTGAAGAATATAGCGCAAGCACATTACTATTTAGCATGTATCCTGTTGGGGAATGAATTTCCTGGTCTGAAGACGTAAGAAGAAATTAGGAATTAAAATGTATACTTTATAATTTGGCTTTGACATATTCACTGGGCTGATAGGTACAGTGTACATTTGTCATACGATCAAAAAATTACGTCAGCTAGAGTATTTATACCTTGCTGTTAAGTTAAATAAATTTTAGAACTCTGCTAAAGATCCACTTGTTTAACTATTTTCTTTTGTTCAGTCACGTGTAAAAGTTGCCGTGATCTTCCTGATCACTTAATTCGTGATTGCCCAAAGGAAGCTGTAGAATAATAGCAATGTAAATATATTGCAAATAAGCCAGTATTATGTGCTTAAAACTAATGTACACTGAGAGAACAGCCAACAAACTATTTGTTTATATAGGTCCAAAAATATATTTTATTGCCCCAAAAATATTTTCTTTAAGTAGACAAACTTGACAAGCAACAAAATTATTTCATTTGAAANGTGCTTAAAACTAATGTACACTGAGAGAACAGCCAACAAACTATTTGTTTATATAGGTCCAAAAATATATTTTATTGTCCCAAAAATATTTTGTTTAAGTAGACAAACTTGACAAGCAACAAAATTATTTCATTTGAAAAAAAAAACCCAATGGACGTTTGAATAAAAAAAAACCTCTGTGTTGGGCAAAAACAAATTTGGTTGTCAATAAAATGTTTTGTTCAATCAACTGTATATGTTTGTTTGGCCACTCGTTTGATTGCCTTCGTTCGGAAATACAGCTCGAGTGTTTGTTTGTAGTTGTTGTTGTTACAATTAGGATAATAACAGTGTTTGTTAATGCTGATAATAATGCGTAATAACGTTACCAACATCCTAATAAAACATTCTCAAAAGGAAACTAAAAAGTAAAGCTGTAAAACTTGAAATATTTATTTTCGCAGGTTGTTCAGTAATTGAAATGTATGTATTACAAAAATAAATTTCACTGTAGTCCTTTAAACTAATACGTAGTGCTGGGGCGCAGATGATTCAAGTTCTAATCACGGCCTGGCTTTTTTTTTTTTAATAACGGAAACTGTTTCATACCCGTAAAGCCAAATAAATATTTAGTTGCACTAACCAAATCTTTGCTTGGGGCTACCAAGTATGAACAACACAACAATTTTGTCTCACCAACAATATATTTCATTTCACCGTTACAAACAATCAATTGGTTTGCACCAGAAAAATTTTGTTGGGTTCAACAAATACTTTACCTCGGTGTAAAAAAAATTAAATAATCTCAGTGTTCACATATTTAAAAATCTCATTTGTAACCCAATGTTAAAACATCGTAATTATTTTCCTGTACATATGTCAACATTACTAGGAAACAGTTAGAAAACCAGTCTATTATATTTACGCAGTCAAGAGTAAGGATATATTTTTGAACTCTACATGACAGTTCACAGGATGATGACCTTAGAGTTTTTCCATTCGGTACTTACGCCTTGGAAATCAAAACCACAACACTTCCAGTGATATGTGAACTAAAATTGATAAATTGTATTTACTAAGGATATAACTAGGTGTTCGTTTATTGTTTGCTGTCTTTGTGACGTATACATCAACTCTACACTGCTACACGAGTTTCAGCTGTTCTTTTGTTGCTCGATATTTATTCAAATTTCGCGGGCATGGCACGTGGACTGAGCGGAGTGATGATTGGCCGGCTCTTAACATCGAGGTCTTGAGAGCTGATAGGGGTGAAGCGAGGCGAGTAGGAAGCAGCGCTGAAATGCAAGGGCGGGGGGAAACAGGAGATTCCAGAGAAAACACGCCGACTAGCGATATCGTCCGGCACGATTCCCACCTGCGAAAATCCGGGTGCGACCCCGCCGGGTATCGAACCCGGAGGCGAGTTAGTCTGACCACTACACCACCGTGGTGCCTCAGTTGGACTGAGGTCGAATGGTATAGACAGCACAAAAAACAAAACTTATTTGCTCATGTTTGTCTGACGCGAAATCGTCAAACATTTTCTATACTTTACTTGGTTTTTAATTTGGTGAATTACCTCGATTTATCATGCCAAAATGAAGTAAAAATGTGTAGATTAATGCTATATGTCTGTGTGTAAAGTTTTGTGATAATTTATTTGTTATAACGTATATCACACTTTGTGTGGCAGCAATAAATATGGTTAAGTCAAATGATGGAGGTGCATTGTGCAGAAAGGCGCAGAAAATAGGGAAGGTGAGTTGGAAATATGCGTGTGCGAGATGAATAATGAAATATTCCTGGTTCCAGCAGTTCATCTCTTAGGCGCTGCGAACCACGCTGGCCATAAATTCACTTGTCTCGCAACACGTCCGCAGTCACGTCTGCTGAGGCTGCAAGAATTAACAGCTCGAACACCACAGCCGAGTCCTCGAATTGTTAGCGAATGAAAAACTTAATTTAATGAGTCTTCCTTCGATGAGCCATGCTAATTGGCTGTGCACTTCTCGCGAGATTTATCCCCGTCTGAGGATAATTGATAGCGGTGGTTGGAGTTGCCTGCTTCGACCAACGCACGAGGAGAATTTTCCAAGTCACGTGCAATACCGTCAGCGGGTTTAAAAAACTTCTAAGTGCACCGGGTTTCTGATTTCCCGATCACCGGACATGCACCGCTAATGAGCTGTCATCGTTAAGCGCAGTACGTTAATTAGCGAAACGGCGTGTGCGGTAATCACTTGTATCTCCTTGGCGCCGCGTCAAGTGCCACGTATCTTCGTCACCGGCATTAGACACCACTGAAGTAAGGGTGGCTGAGTTAACAATCATCGATGCAGAAGGACACACATTGGAATGTCGCAAGAGTCCTTGTTGCAGATTTTACTTTTTTGAGATTAGGTTTACATGATACGTGGAAATATTAATCCTGAGAATAATATGGGTACAGATAATACAATTAGAAATCACTGTTGGCTATAAGACTCAGATTCTACGGCCACGCACGTATTCAAGAAACATTCTTCTGTTTACTGGCTGCAGTTCCTGTTCAATAACAAGCAATGGAGAAGCCTCAACTTTCACTAAAAATGACTGCAAAATTACAGAAACCCGGCTAACAGTTTAACTATTTTTGCAAAAAAACTGACTGCCGGGTCGTCACTGCTTTATGCAGTCAGTTCACAATTGGATGTTGTCTAGTAAATAAGCCATATGTGCGCTTGTGTCTATGTACGTTTATATGTGTATATTGTTTGTATGGTATATACATGAAGTTTATCACTACATCAGAGTAATTCACGTTACATGTACACTGAAGAGCCAAAAAAACTGGTACACCTGCCTAATATCATGTACCCCCCCAACCCCCTCCAGCACGCAGAAGTGCCGCAAGACGACAAGGCATGGACTCGACTAGTGTCTGAATGTATGCAGGAGGCAATTCACACCATGAATCCTGCAGGGCAGTTCACAAATACAATCTGCGTCAATTTGAGAAAGGGTTGCACGTCTGTTACATTTAATGATTCTTGTCAGTCGTCGTTTGTCCCGTTCGTACACGATCTTTTTCCGGCCGCAGCGATGTCGAAGATGCGATGTTTTACCGGATTCCCGATATTCACGGTACACTCGTGAAATGGTCGTACGCGAACATCCAAATGTTATTGCTACCTCGGAGATGCTATATCCCATCTCTCGCGCGCTGACTATAACACCACGTTCAAACTCACTTAAATCTTGACAACCTGCCACTGTAGCAGCAGTAACCGATCTAGCTGCCGACCGCATCGCCTTACTCTGATTGGTTCCATACCTCTGTTATTTGCTTACGCAGGCCTATACCAGTTTTTTTTGCCCTTCAGTGTATATAAAGAGAACACTTCTCTAATCGTAAAAGATACTCCACTATTAAAAGCATCTGCTAATTTCCATAACGTGTACTGAATATCTTGTATACGTGAAACTAATAAAGGTTGTTCCTTTTTTCCTGTACCTGTGACTGAGAATTCACGAGAGAGTAATCAGTTCGTCACACACTCTGTTTAAATATCTACTCAATTTCCTAACGAGACGGAAGAGTGTGGACAACAGAAATGAAAGTTGAAGAGAAGATCGCATTGACAAGGAGCGTGCACTCGTTGCTTTCTCTCGAACTCTTACTTGACGTCTGAGTCACGCGACAATGTATCTACTTTAATGTCATCGTGAGTTGTCGAGGAGTGTGGAGCGAGGTTGCCGAGACATCGCGGTAAGCGGACAACTCTCCCGCCTCCAGTCACCTACGCCATTCCTTCCGAGTAACAGTGACGGAGGTAACAGTGACGGGAGCTGTGACCTCGAGGAGAGCTCAACTGTCGCGGACTCTCATACACGTCACTCCTCGAGCCACGAACGACTAGGAACCCTACGCCTTCTCGTTACGTTTTGCCAGTTAATATTCTATATTTTATCTGTAAATTGTTATTCGAAATGGATTTTAGAAATACGGCACCTATTCCTGTCCCACGCTCTATGCACTTATCTTAACGATACGGTGTATCTGAAAAAATAACAATAAAGGAAATATAAATAAACAAGGTTATAAAATATATTGCAAATAAATACTAAAATATTCTTCAATTTTGAATACGTTCTTTTAGGTTAGTATAGGTTAGGTTATATTATATTAAGTTAAATAATTTAGGTAACAGTAAGTAAGATTTAAAAATGAATTGATATAATATCTTTAATGTATTGTCAAATGGTTGCACATTGCATGGCCATTAAGCAATCAATCTGTCAGATATTAACAAAACTGAACACAGTTTCCAGCAAGTAGCTTGAAGACACATGTTCATACTTGTCCTAGCAGGTTCCAACAACTTCATACGGACGCTTTTCCAATAAGGTGATTGCAGCATCGCTAAGTTGGCATTCTCTGAAGGACACTAAGGCAACAGCAAACACTCCACTTTCGAGTGCACGAATTTCGTCTGGTCACGTTCACTAATGAAATAACAGTACAGCAGAAATATCAGCCTCCCATAGCGCATGGAAGTCATCTCGAGTTTATCACTTCAGTCGAATATGCCGCTGAATGTGTTAGTCTCTATAAATGCCTATTTTTTTTAAAAGAATATATTATTTCACGATATAGAGTTTTTAAAAGTAATTTGTTTCTTCATTTTATGCACTGGGAAATACAAAGAAAAATTGTACTCAGGAATTTAGTTGGTACTCAAAATATTACGCAATACACTATTTTATGGTATCTCATTTTCCGGTAAATGTTGAAGTCTATATCAGAGTATAAGTAATAAGAAAGTTTTAATGGAGTCAGTTCACTGCAAAACGTGAGTTTAAAGAATCAACGAGATAAAGGAAACCACAAGTAAGTAAACACTAAAAAAGAAGGAAAAAAAAACAAAGAAGCAACGGAGATCGCAAAAGTCATGA
Organism: Clitarchus hookeri; assembly: GCA_002778355.1. Classification (NCBI taxonomy): domain Eukaryota; kingdom Metazoa; phylum Arthropoda; class Insecta; order Phasmatodea; family Phasmatidae; genus Clitarchus; species Clitarchus hookeri. The sequence goes on along the minus strand of NQII01000674.1, from coordinate 525,944 downwards.
AGACATTAGCAATTAACAGTAAACGAGCGAGCACAAGCAGGAAACAAATGCAACATAGAACATGAGTAAAGAAAATATTGTATATTTATTATTTATGTAACACATACTGCAATTATAGATGCTCAACTAACAACAAAACTCTAGACAAAAATAGCCAGATATAACCGCATCACAAAAGACAAGATTTAAGATACTTCGACCTGTCAACAATAAAAGCTGCATCATTACAGCAAATAATATCAAGATAAATAAAACAATCCAGTGCTCATACCAGTTAAAAACAAGTTCAGTAAACTCGAAAAAACCTAAGAATCTCGGAGAAAAGTCAACAACTTCACGACGCGTCAGTAATCTCATTTAACTGTGTATCTATCAGGGTGGAGTGGCTAATATCGGGATTACTTTATTTATAATACAGTACTTCCGGAGATTGAGAACTAAATAAAAAAAAACCTTTGGCCGCTGGTTACCGATAACTCAGACCACAATAATCACAGTAAAAATACAAATATATTCCGTCTGTTTCATTTTATTTTACTGCAACATAATTTCGCAATAATAATAATAAAGCCAGAAAATACAATATACATCAGCCAAAGGGGATTTACAGACTTAAGTGTAGCTGGTGAAATGTGATCCCATGTAAACATTATAAACATAGTAACAATAAAATATTAAAATGACAACATCGATTTGTGTCAAAACAACTATACTCGTATTACTGTATCAGTATATTTTTTACAAGCCTCTAAAAAAAATGGCAATTTAATCATGAAAAATCTATTATACAGGAAGAGGGTAGAATTCAATACCAGTGAACCACACAAACGGGTCTAAAATACAGTTAGGCCTATGTGTAACTTTATACGTGTTTCTTGACGTGTATTCTGAGCATCATTCCTGGGAAACAATTATCTGCATGGCGCCATACAGTAATACACGACGTATTCACGCGCTTTGAACTCCCAGCGTGTTTGTAGGAACACCGGAAAGTTGCCCCTACTTCGCCACATGCTAGTAATAGAAGTTTCACCAACACCGACAGTATTGAAAAGAATGCTTGCAGTTATACCTGCGTAGAATTGGAACGCTCGGCAGAAACATAGCAGCAGCACCGGCCGAGCATCGTTCAACCACGTCATAACAACGTTCGGCAATACACATAGCAGCACCGGCCTAGCATCGTTCGACCACGTCATAACAACGTTCGGCAGAAACATAGCAGCAGCATCGTTCAACCACGTCATAACAACGTTCGTAATGCACTCTCAGTCCTTTGCAGTAAGTTAAAATTTTAGTTTAAAATAAACCAGGCAAGGTCGGGCAGGTGAGGAAATAGCTGTTAAAGAAAAGCACAGCCCTTTCATTTCGCCGGTGCGTCTCACTAGCGTGGCTATTATACCTGTCCCATCCAGCAACACAAGTTGCGGCAACACATTTACGGCAGTTGAACGTTACATTACGACGTGCCCATAACAATCTCCAATCACAGTCGTAATTCTCGTCATACCACCGTAAACGGGAGTGTGAAAGATGCATAGTCTTAATTTTCACCTTCAGAATCTGTCCTCTTTTCTCAATTAAGACAGTGGTTGGCGACATAATCGCAGTAGATCCTTCAGATGTGCGCTATCGGCATTGGAGTATAACATGACTGTAAATGTATTCATTGAAATTGAAAGTGTCCTTGCCGATTGTTACGGACTCCTGAAGGAGTTCCTTACAGGCTGGGATTCAATGTCCTGCGCGGAGACCTGTGGTTTTAATTAGGTTATTTGCCAGCGCGTCTTTGTGAGAGGTCATTTGTTGTTTGTCTGGGCCAATCACAATCAGGATACCCCGCTACTGGAACCCTGATTCGCGGGCAGACCATGAGAATACGAGCTATTAAAACCACTCTAAAGTGTCTTCAGATACACCTGGAAAGTAATTTTTTTCATGGTAATCAAGCGTGCTTACAAATAAGGAACTATCTACGGTGTATGCGGGCGTGTCTTGTATACTACAGAAGAGCAGAACGTTGGTAAAGTTGAAAATACGTTAACTAGTAACAGTAGTCGGTTTGCAGTTGTGGAACTAGATGACTCACTCCAAAAAAGAGAGTAGAACATTTTTCAGATTTCTTTGACGATAAAATAGTCTCCAAATATGAATTCTTATAAGTTACTTCATCATTATGATGTCAGTTTATTAAAATACGCTAAAAACGATCATCAGTTGATGTAAAACCGCAAGAAATTAGGACAAAAACTTTTCATACCTATTCCGAAGTAAAAATTGCATCATATAGGCTGTTTACTTTAACGTGAGCCATTTTGAAATCAACATTCAAAAAATAATTATTGCCATTTAAAGGCGTGTGCCACACTGACAAAATTTTAATAAAGTAATTAATTTTTGGCGCAACCAAATGAGTTGTTTGTATAGGGGAAATGAAATATTTGTTGTAACCAATTTATTTTGTTGTTCTTATTTGGTTACACAAACTGTAAGATTTGGTTGCTGCAACTAAAAAGTTATTTTGTTCCACGTACGTTAAAGAGTTTCGGATAGTTTTAAAAATAATTTACAACCTGAGGAAAATTCTAACTGAAATCGAGGGCCTAGCAACCTCATAACTGAAGTCAGCGACAAGAAGGAACGATTTGAAGTACGTTCAATTCAAATACTGGACCACGCGAGTAAATAAATATTTCAAGTTTCATAGCTTTACGTATTAGTTTCCACTTAAAAGTGTTTACTGGGATTTAAAAAAAATATTCGAATCACCAACAAATGCACTAATGATCACTGTTATTATCCTAATTATCGCACAAGTTACGAACAAACTCTCCAGCTGTATTATCAAAAAAAGGCAAATAAATAATGACTAAACAAATGTAAACAGTTGATTCAACTAAATATTATGTTGACAGTACTAATTTTTTGGCCCAACACGTAACTTTTGTTTATTCAAGCATGTATTTTTTCCAATAAAGAAAATTGATATTTCTTCTTTTTAAGTTTTGTTTACCCAAACAAAACATTTTGTTGGGGCACCTAAATTTGTTTTTGGCCCTCTACAACCTATACAAACAAATGTTTTGTTGGTTGGAACAAACCTTTCTCTCAGTTTTTCGTACTGAAATGAAGGCTTGGCAGTTAAGTTGGCAGCCAATTAAGGAACATACCTGGAAGTCTTGGTGTTGTATGGTTTTATTTGTTCACTGAAAGAAACGTTTGTTTGAGCCAACAATTAATTTTTTGTATATGGCCAAACAAATTTATAGAGTTGATTCAAATAAATATTTGGTTGCAAAGCAGATTTTGTTTGCCAACACAACGGTTCGGATTGTTCAAGTGTATATTTTGTTAGTCAAACAAATTCAGTTTTTTTTTTTTGCATTTCAGATATTGTTTAGTGAACCAAATATTTTGTTAGGGGAACTATCTTTGGCTATATAAAAAAATATTTCGTTGGGTACAAACAAACCTTTTTCTCAGTGAGGCAAACCGAATAGGTGTCTTTCGCTTCATACACATAAGAGAATGGATTTGCATATTAGGGACGTATATAGGTTGCTAACAATTTCACGTATTCACTTGACTAACTCGTAAAAAAAGTAATTAGATTTACAAAAGTTTTAATCATATATATGGTGGAAGCATAAGAAATGTTACTACGTAACCAAGATCAGCCTTTACTTAAAAAAAACATTAACGAAACTTTACATAACGTGAGTCAATATGGTGTTCAGCCTAAAAGTACGATGAACTCATGAAACTGTTGATAAATTATTTGTTTGTNCATAACGTGAGTCAATATGGTGTTCAGCCTAAAAGTACGATGAACTCATGAAACTGTTGATAAATTATTTGTTTGTTCGTTTTGGTTTTATAGCAATATTAACATCCTTTATAGCCAATAAATAAACATTATTCGCGCTGCTTTTGTGCACTGCAAAGAGGAATTACTTTGTACTAAAGGTAATGGTTTTGCGATATTANCATAACGTGAGTCAATATGGTGTTCAGCCTAAAAGTACGATGAACTCATGAAACTGTTGATAAATTATTTGTTTGTACGTTTTGGTTTTATAGCAATATTAACATCCTTTATAGCCAATAAATTAACATTATTCGCGCTGCTTTTGTGCACTGCAAAGAGGAATTACTTTGTACTAAAGGTAATGGTTTTGCGATATTANAAACATTATTCGCGCTGCTTTTGTGCACTGCAAAGAGGAATTACTTTGTACTAAAGGTAATGGTTTTGCGATATTAGAATATATCCTGTGGTACATTGTAGTGTTCAGCTCGCAAGTAACTGTTGTACCGATGTACACATCGATAAAGCAACGTACTCTGCACTCACTAAACTGCAGCTGAGAGGATGTACAGCCCTTCTGCAGATAAAGTGTCATTCTGAAGTGCATGCACAATTACTGTAGCAATTACCTTATATCACTTCCCAAGAAGTGGCATTATATTACGGCCAATGCTAGCACTTGCAAGATAGTATATTTAATAAGTAGCCTGAATTAAAAAATACGAAGCAATCGTGTAGTGCAGGGCATTAGGCTAGTACCAGAGGGGATGCATGTTTACGACAACGCCATATCATCATAATCATTATATAGATCAAACAATAATTATGTTTGTGGCAAGCCTACTTTGCAGAATTTAATTAAAACAAAAAACATTCTCTTTGCGGTAACAGATCACGTGTGTTAGCAAAAAAAAAAATGCGTCTTTACATTCATAGGTATATCTTATTTTCTTTTTCGCACACGTTACAATCACACCCGTGATAATCGTCAAACCTCTGCTTCACTTCAAATGCAGAATTGTTCCGTTTTCGTGCCATAACGTCAGTTTCAGAATAATTATTTAAAAAATTCGACAAAGAAAGGTATACATTTTAGAGTATTTGATCATTATTTTGCTTAATTTTACTACGTTTTATTTGTCAGTTTTTCCAACTCAGGAACACATTGAAATTTTGAAGCCTACATGATTCTGTTTGTGGCAGGAAATTTACATTGAAAGTTCGGTTTTCATGCCTGCCACGCAAAGTGAAACAAATATCTCGGCTTCTTCGGTAGTATTTTTTTTATAATTACACTTTACAAATAATATAAAGTATGTTTAATAGCGGTTGACGGAGAGCCCTAAAGGCGTAAGCTCCGTTAACAATGTGAACGGGGCTGTCAGTGGCAAGCTGAGGTCATTTATAAAAGGAATCGCAATGAAAACAACAGAAAAAAAAAGGCGAGCGGTGGCGGGCGAAGGACCGGTCCACACACGGACGTACAGTGTGTGATTTACGTGAGGCCGCCGGCAACGTGCACGGACATACGAGACTCCGTCTCGGGTCCTCACCACACACTCGCGCCTTGGCTTGCTACTCACACGCGTGCTACTAGTCTTACACACTGCGAGGGCGCGAGAGACAGCCAATCACATTGCTGAATTTTGTTGAAATTTAGTTGAAATGTTGTATAGATATATGTATCTAAATTATTTATATAAACGCCATTAAAACATGTCTTCCGCATATAACACATGTTGATTTGCATTCTCTTCCCTAGAAATACTTGCGGGATATTTGGGTGTGAATCGGTTGATGTTCTTCGAGCTGTGGCATAAAACCTCATTTGTTTATTTGACGATCTTCATAAATGAAGGACAACAAGTTTATATAAAAACACATTCGACGATTGTCATAGATACAATATAGAAAGTTCAATTTAAATATGTTACATAATTTCGTTTATAATCAAACTAAACTAAAATGTTTGTATAGACGCCATTCAGAAAGGGGAGGGTAGGGAAAACTTAGGGAAACTAAATTAGCAGCCACGCAATTGCGGTAAATGCAGTTAGGGGAAACACATATACGAGAAACGCAGCTCTGCAAAATTAAATTAAGGAAAAATGCATTGGTCGAAAATATTTATGTTAATCGCTGGTTCTAATAATTCGGAATATAGTGGAGTGGGTATATTTGGGCGGCTTTTAACGTAGAGGTCTTGAGAGCCGATGAGGGTGAAGTGAGTTGGATATGAAGCGTGCCGAAGAAAGGGCGAAGGAAACGGGAAATCCCCGAGAAACCC
>NQII01000674.1:489476-519834 GCA_002778355.1 Clitarchus hookeri | reverse complement strand
CGATTCCCACAAGTGAAAATCCGGGAGCGACCCCGCCAGGAATCGAACCCGGTTCGCCTAGGTGGGAGGCGAGTAGTCTAACCACTATAACACCGCAGCCCCTTTAAAAAGTTAGGGAATACGTAATTAGGCAAAAAGCAGTCAAACAAGAAGTTACTGATAGCTAATGAGCCTACTTTCCACTGCATGGGTGGAAAAAAAATTTAGTGACGTTAATAAGAACTTCGATGGTACGAAGTGTTGACGCCTCATTTAGAGCCATATCATTAGAGACAAAACCAGAAACATGTGAAACAGTACCAAGACAATTAAAATATACGATGACTTACCCGGGATTAGAATTCAGAAAAATTCGTAAAATGAAGCTAGCTTGCAATCAACTACATCCCGGATGTAGGATGCAAGCATCAGCTTTGGATGTAATCAGACTAAGGTTTCGAATGATACGGTTCGCTAACCTAAAATATTTACACTGCCACTATTTTAAAAATATGTTACTGAGCCACTTAAAACAGAGATAAGTTGACATGGCCTGCCTTAACGCTACTTGTTTAAATATTTAGTGGAAATCGGCTTACTGGTCTCCAAGATAAGACGTAAAAAACATATCTTCGTAAAAGGTGCTTTCTTACAAAATTTCTTAAAAAGAGGCTCTCTACACGATGTTTCTAATAGTTACTGTCAGGATAAAAAGATTAATTGAAATTGTTAAATTTTTAAATAGATACGATAAACATAATAAAATTGTTATATGGACGCCATTTTGAAAAACATCGTCTGACACATTTTCAACCATCTAACAATACATGACCTTCTGCAGATGTGCAAAATTTGGTGCAAATTTGTTGTATTATTCTGGAAAAATGGCAAAATTTTCAGTTTACTCGCCTGACACTATTTTGCAAAAATCCGGCAAAAGGGGATCTCTGTATGCATAAATAAATAAATAATTTTTTCTAATTTTGTATTGTTAGCATACAAACTTTTGTTGAATTTTGTTGAAATGTTTTATAGATATAAGACACGTATCTAAATTATTAATATAAACTCCATTAAAACATGTCTGCCGCATATAAAATATGTTAATTTACATACTCTTCTGTAGAAATACTTGCGGGAGATTTTGGTATGAATCGGTTCATGCGACGATCTTCATAAATGGAGGACAACAAGTTTATGTATTAACACATTCGATGATTGTCACAGATACAATATAGAACGTTCAATTTAAATCTGTTACATAATTTCGTATATAATCACACTAAACTAAACTGTTTGTATAGACGCCATTAAGAAAATAAGATACTTAAATAGAAAAGTTGTTGTACTGCGTTAGGCCATATTAATTTATATGTAATAACATATAAATTAATATTAATTAACATATTAATTTATATGTAATAACATATAAATTAATATGGCCTACCGCAGTACAACTTCTTCGCCAAATTTGAAAGAAATTGTTGATTGTGTCCCGAGATATGGCATAAAAAACTTTATTATTTCATGTGGTACTATCTTACGAAATGGCGGACAAATGAGGCTTTGTAAATACAGTTCTGATGAATATTATTGACAATGTCAGTATACAAAGTTAATTTAAAATTTGTTTTGTAGTTTCGTAGATAAACAATGCTGGGCTAAAAATTTTATGTGGCCGCAATTTTGAAAATATAAGTGTCTGACAATCGCAAAGTTTGTAAGTTTACATGGCCTGCCATAGTGCTACTCGATAACCCAGTTTGGTAGCAATCGGTATTTTTATTGGATATATCGTTTAATTTTGATTTGTAACACGATATTTATGAAATGGCTGACAAAAGAGATTTTGTGGACACATTTGATAATTGTAATATAAATGGCCAGCAGAAAAGAATCATTTCAATTAATTACATGGTTCGAAGATATAACATACAAAACTAAAATAGCTACATGTCCGACATTTTGAAAATAAGTGTCAGATATATCTGAAAGATATAATTTAATATCACCTGCAGCAGTGCAACTTGTTTGCCAAATTGGAAAGCAATTGGTCAATAATTATTTCCCGAGATATGACACAGAAACTTTATTTATTCGTGTTGCACTATCTTAGAAAATGTAGGACAAAAGAAGCTCCGTGTTTATACGTTTGAATTTTGTTTATTTATTCCCAGAATACAAAGTTAAGTTGGAATTGATTAAATGGTTTCGATGATATAGCATGCTATGCTAAAATAGCTTGGTGGTCACCATTTTGAAAATAAACCTCTGACATAATTGAAACATATTTGTACTTATTAAATGCAGCAGTAGTACTTGTTTGCCAACTTTGGTAGAAATCTGTTAATTATTTCCCGAGATTACACAAAAACTTTATTAATTCATGTAGCGCTATCTTACAAAATGGTGGACAGAAGTGACTGTTGTTTTTCTTATATGATACTTGTAATATACACTGTCAGCGTAACAAAATTTAGTTGAAATTGGTCAAACTGTATGGTAGTGATACTAAATAAACCTAAAATATTTGTATGGTCACCATTTTTTTAATCAGTGCCGAATTATGCTCAATTACTTACATTATCTTGCCTATCATTGCATTACAAACGTGCCAAATTTTTTGCGAAAATTGGTTTAGTAGTTTTCGTGATATAACTTAAATGTTTATGTGACGTTACCTTCTAAAATTGCGGACCGACAACAATATTCACCTCTGAATCCAGTGCTTGCAACCTGCGCTGTCGGCATTCACAATTTGGTTTAAATAGGTTGAATGATTTCTGTGATATGACATATCACCCTAATTTCTAGATGGCCGCCATTTTGAAAGTAGGTGCCCGGAGTGGTCGAAGACTATAAATGTCTGTTGTCCTTACATAGTACTTACTATATGTGCACCGAGTTTGGTGAAATCTGGTTAACGCCTTCACACGCACACACGCACAGACACACACACGGACAGGAAAGTGATCTCATAAGCCTTTCTTTCGTTTGGAAAGTAGGCTAACAACTCAGCTAAGCAAGCCGCCGTCGTGAGTTAGGAGGCATTGTGTCCTTTTGATGTTGGCGTGCGCACTCGCTGATTGGTTACGCGAGTCTATGGGTTCGGAAATTATGCCTGATAGGCACGGACAGTGACTTTTCGCGTAAAAATCGGAGCACACGGTAGACTTCAATACTATATACACACCTCAGATGTTGTTATACCTCCATTGACTGCTGGTGCCGCGTCTGTCTTTGACCAAGCCACTCAGGACTAAGTAACTCAGACACTGAACTTTCGTGATTCGTGACGGTTTACACGGACCAGAACATTGTTTAGCCAATCCAAGAAGCTGGATGACCCTACAGTGCTTTGGACTGTATCTTGTCTCAAAATATTTTTGCGAAATATCACTGCCCCTACTGATAGGGCACCGCGTGCTGCCGCGTAACGGTCCCTATTGGCTGGGGCGCCAGCTGGCGAGTAAGTTATTAGGAGCTGATTGGCGAACGGCGTTGCCGGCAAGTGACGTCATTCTGTTGGCGTGTTAGGCTGGAGTTCGAGGAATAAGCGACTGTTTCACTTCTGTACTCCTTACAGTGGCGTGTGGTGAAGTGTTGCAAAGTAATCTGGTGCTTGCTCAGTGCTGTACACAGTTACCAGAGTGGTGCCGGGAGAAACTGGATGTATTGCGGCCACTCACGAGAGAGCAGCGAGTGCTGTGACGTCACCGGAACTACCACGTTCAAGTGGCCGATGTGCAAACTAGCAAACGAATAGGGTACAGCAAAGAGTAAAACACAACTTACCTTGCAACAGTTCACGACACGCCGCTGATTCTTAAGTGCTGCGTCATGCGGTTAAGGAAAACGCTTTAATATCCAACAAAGTAACTGATTTGATTACTACGAGGCAGTAAAGGTCGATAGTATGAATATTGTAACTCCAAACAGAAGGCGCATAAAAACTGGTCTGTGTCTTTCCTTCGCTTATCCGATGAACGCGCAAGCAGTTTTTTATACGCCTGGCATATTTCCTTTTATTCTGTTAAAATTGATTATTCAAGTGAACTTAAAGTAGGGATGATTATTGCAATGGGAATGGCATTGAAAGAAAAATCACACAAACCGATGGTTAGGACAGAAGTAAACAATAACTCGGGTCACTACAAAGACAACACAGGTGGAAAGAAAGGCGAATGTTTCTGCGCACTTAGGAGACATAGAAGAGGATCCAGACGAACGCGAATTAAGGGAAAGGAAATTAGGCAAGGGCGGTTTCTGGAGAAACGCAGTGGACTCACCGAGAACGCCAGAGCAAGTGGGCTTGCTCGCCGGCTCGAGTGATGTAGGGTGCCGCAGTGGCTGGAGCAGCAGCCTTCCACCAATTCGAACAGGGTTCTATACCCGTGGAGGGGATGGGGGGCTCCCAGGTTTACACGAGAGTGGGAATAGCGCTGGACGATACCGCTGGCGGGAGGGTTTTCTCTGATATCTCACGTTTCTCCCCCCCCCCTTGCATTCCGGCGTTACTCCATATCCACCACGCTTCGCTGTCGTTGAATGCGAAGACGGCGTCGTCAAGAGCCGCCTACGCCTCATCGCTGCACTCGAGATGCGCGATATTCCCCTCGGCGAGCCCGCGAGGGTTGTCTTCCTCTGACCAGGAGGGGACGGCGGAAGAAGGGAGTCGTCCAGCTCCGAGGTGAAGCGAGAGTGTCGTGAGAGTCCAGCAAACGTAGCACCCGCCGCAGGCTCAAGGTCAGACACGACACTCTTCACAATACACAACCTACCACTCCGCGTTATAAAACAGCACCAAGCTGAACTCCAAAGTCCTCTACTCTGTTTGCAGAGCTGTTTGTTCCAGCTAACATAATTCTGATTTGAGTAGTGTCATATATTTATTTAGTTTCCTGAGCTGTTGTATTTGAATAAAACAGATATGGTATGCCGCAGTGCCCCCTACACAAGGTTGTAAGACTGCTCGCCTCCCACCAAGGCGAGCCGGGTTTGATTCCCGGCGGGGTCGCCCCGGATTTTCGCATGTGGGAGTCGTGCCAGACGATGCCGCTGGTCGGAGGACTTTCTCGAGGACCTCCCGTTTCCCCCCGCACTTGCGTTCCGGCGCTGCTCCATACCCACCTCCCTTCACCCGCATCGGCTCTGAAGACCTCAACGTTAAGGGCCGCCCAAATCTCCTCACTCCACTCCACCTCACTGCACAGACGATGGTGGACACACTTAAGCGTGCGCCATACATTAATAAGGTTGCAATAGTAAGCTAGGCGGTCCCATTAGATGTGCGTGGAACCGTGGTGGGAAGATCCCACCATGGACGGAACAAAGTGTTAGGTTGTGTAGACTGAGGAAGGTGAGAGAAAATTGACGAGCACGTCGCCTGGCTGAGATTAAGCTCTCAGGTAGGGGAGAGATTGTAAACGCGTTTGCCCGGTGAGAGCGGGTACCGGAGCTGCAAGAAGGACCAGATGCTGAAGGCCGTGTTGCAGTCTGCAGACCGCCCGGCACGGCTGTAGCCCGCGGGGGATACAATCTCTGCAACCTCCATAACCCCCGCTGGGTCGTTCTCCTGATTGACGGCGTAATTGTCGTCCTCTCCTCTCTTTACAACTCCTGCTCCAGCGGTACCTCGGACACAGTTGCCAACTTGCTCCGCTCAAAGTCTCCACATACATCGACATGCCGGAAGTCATGAGGGTAGCGGTATGTGCAGGTGGAAGTCGGTGGCGCTACCGTACTGAAGTCTTGGAAGGGACCAGACTTACATCAGTCGCGCTCTGACAAGTGACCACCTGCAGCCCTCCATGGACTTCGCGTACCCCCACAACGATGAGTTTTCCCAGCAGGATTATGCTCCTCGTCATCTGGCCCAAGTTGTCTAGAACTGGTTCGAGGAACACTCTGGGGAGTTTCAACGACTACGGTAGCCATCTGTTTGGCCCGATACGAACCCCATCGAGGATTCATGGGACGTGGTGGGGAGGTCCATTCGCATCCAAGATCCTGCACCTACAAATAGCAAAGAGTTGTAACTATCCAGACGGCGTGAGTAACATCTCTCTATAAGTGTTTCGCCCGCTTATGTAATCGATGCCACGACGAGTTGCTGCTTTTCGCCGGATTATAGGACGTCCAGCATCATACTAGACCCGTATCCGATTACTTTTGGCATGTCAATGTATGTTTCCGTAGAGAGTATATGGGGTAGAGTGCTCGATATAGATGCGCTAAGCGACTCTCCTTGTTCCAAAGTTGGCCTGCTCTTCTCCCAATATCACTATCAAAAACAGAGTGAATAGGATTTGAAGTTAGAACACCGTTTTCTAAAGCTAGTGATTTGAGACGTTTACACAATTTCAGTAACTTGGTTTTAATGCAATTGGAATATACTGAAGTCAGCCAGTGTATTTTATTCATGTTAAAGGGTGGGTCAGTTGAAAATTCAAATGTAAACATACACATTCATCACTGTTGACCATGTAACTTCGACAGCTGTATTGTTGTTGGGCAAGTCAATGTTGGAGTCATGAGCAGAATGTAAATATAGGTAAACTGCATTTTACATCTGTGTATGTTACCATGGAAACCCGAAACCAGTCACAGCCATCGTAATTCCCCAGTGAAAACTACTTTTATCAACTTTTATAACTGGTAATAACAAGTAAATGCGGTTATTGACAATGCCTGTTTGAGAGTTCTAGCTTTCAGTAAAAGTCTTTCAGTTAAGAAGCAATACAAATTGTTATAAGTACCATTAACTATATTTGCTTATTCGTCTAGTCGTACAATCGTGCGTGGCGGTGGGAAAAAAAAAAAAAACTACATTTGAAAAGACAACAAAATGTTAAATTGTTACGTCAATCCTAAACTAATTTTATGTAGCCTTACCCAAGTTAACTCAACATAAGCTAACGAACACTTACAACTAATCCATTTTGGACTGAGCAAGTTTAAAAAAATTGAAATTGTAGTATATAATTGAATACATAAATTATTTGTGCCAATTTAAATTTTTCCGTAACATCTCTTAGTGAATTCAAGCTTTGACAAGTTGTAACGAAAGGGCATTGATAAAAGTGGATTTGACTAAAGAATTATGGTTTAAAAAAAATTTTAAACTCGCCAGAAAATCACCATATTCTTATCTCAGTATAACTGAAATTAAATTTAGAATATATATATATGTTTGAAGAGCTTGAAATGTTGATTGCTAGATACGGTTGCTTGTACCCACGTTTACCAATACTACTGTCAAGAATTGAAACATATAAAACTTAAAAACCAAGAAATTCCCATCTGTGAATCATTTTTTATGTATTCGTCAGACACAGATAAAACAGCACAGTACTCTGAATATGTATAAATGAATATTTCAAAAACTTTGACATTGTAGGGGTTTCGAAATATTAGCCTAGGACGGGTCAAACCATTTTACTATTCCCGCAATAGACATATCACGACTATATGCCGGTAACCACCTGCAACAAAACATGCAATCAACATCTCAGTATACGCCCATCAACTCTCATATGTTCCGGGGAAATAAACAATCCTGGAAAAAAAGAAAGTGTTGAAAATCTGATAATTGAAATTAATTCTTCAGCCTTCCTTCAAATCAAAATATATGTCACCAGATTTGGACAGATATCAGTAAGTTTTTGACCTGTCACATAAAACACACCCCATAAAAAGTTTTTAACCACCCGTAATTGGTTACACATGTAGGATTATGTTTGCTGTGACATTTGGTGCATTGCTTAAAGACGTTCGTCAAGTCAGGCGCGGTATAGTATACCGAAAGTGTGCATTTTCACCTCGCACTTTCTCTTCGGTCGTTCGCAAGCCAGTAACTCTGTGCGCAGTGGTGAAATATATTTTTAACGTGTGTCTGATATTTGACTACCAAACCATATCCTGAAATCTCCATGTCTGGTGAGAACACCACCAAGTTGGCAACTCTGCCCTCTGGAGGAGGGGGGGGGAGAGGGGAAGGAATGGAACTCGTTCGCCGCACAACCTGTCTCACATATCGAGAGGACTTTTCCTACGAGCGCGCGGACCACCCACGACACACACCTCGGGGCTCCAGCAGCCTCCAGACGACTTCCAGCGCCGGGCCCGCCTCCGCTCCAGGCACGGCTGGAGTACTCTGGCCGCCACGACTCGCCAATTACCCGCGCGGCTCTGCAGTTCCAGGCCGCGAGCAGGGCACGCTGGTTCTCGCCCGCGGCGGGCGGGTATAGTGTACGACGATGCTTACTCTGCCCTGCCCTGCAATTAACTAGACTGCACGTCGGCCGCTAGCAGCTGGTTGTGTACGTGACGTCACGGGTGTCGTGGCCCCTTCCTCATCACCTTGCATGTTGCGTTCTTTAACTGGCGACTCGGCCAATAACAGATGCTGTCGTAACTAACATACCACATTACACTAGTAATAGTGCGTATAACCCTCTTAGCCATAAGGCCCTCCGGGTTTCCCTCCACGCATCTATCTATTCTTTATATACATTTCTAAATATTAATAATATATAGTTTTCTTCATATGCCGTTGATAAACATCACACTGCCAAGGCTACGCTTAAACCTTTTAACAATAAAATCATAGTTTAAAATCATTTATTCACGACAATTAAAATAGAACAGTCAGATAGACTTTAGAAATCATATCATCTCAAAAAATTAAAACCATTAATACTTTTAATGTTTAAACACTGTCACCCAGACCCTTTACTCCCTCCTGTGGTTCTCTTACAGTAATATCAGATATTAATATTATAATACAACAGATTAAAATATCATAATAAAATTACAAAAAAAACGTATTACCCCTTTACAGTAATATAAAATGTTGTAAAATATAAAATAACATGATAAAATATCATAATAATATTACAGAATGAGAAACATATTACCCCGTTACAACCTTACCTTACTTCACCATACAATGCTATATTAAAATTCACTCTAATGTAGTCGAGATCAGATTACCTATCTTTTTACCCCCACTCCAAAACAGTGTTATCACTGTTCCCTGACAGCCTTGCCGGCAAGCGTGGCGCTACCGGGGCCCTTGCCCAGTCAACTGGGCGCCCCACTGGCCCCGCCTGCCAGGGTGGTCAACTACTTGCCCTGTCCCCCCTTACTAATCCTACTCTAGTCTATCATGTCATCATGTATGGTCTTGACTACTAAGTATATATCATCAACAAACTTCTCTATGTCCTTATATGCCTCTTCATCGTCTATTTTGTGCTTTACCAGCGGCCATAGCTCCTCTTTTCTTATTATGATTCTTCTTAGTTCTTCTCTCTCCTTTGCGAACATTTCACATAAATACAAAACGTGGTAACTCTTCTGTTCGCCATTTCCGCAGTCACACACATCATCATTTACCATATTTATCCGTTTAAAATAACTCTTGAACTGTCCATGTCCACTTATGAATTTCTTCATATTATTGCTCATAGAAACCTTACTATTATGCCAGTCTTTAATATTCTTTATATAATTACAAATCTCTATACTACCTTCTTTATTTTCCCATTCATTTCTCCACTTGTTTAATGCAATTTCGTAGACTAAATTCTTGATTTCCTTGATACTGAAAACTTCTCCGTCATCCAATTTATTTACCCATCTTACGTTGTCTTGAGCAAAACCTTTGTAATCTGAACCATCTATGTTGATTTCTTGTTCTGTAAATTTTAATTTATATATTATATTTCTATTGAATATTATGTAATCGATAGGAAGTAATTTATTTAAAATAATCACTCCCGAGAAAGATGTTGCGGCTGTCATCTCTTGTAACTTTATAAGAATGTATCTCTGCAAGGCTATGAACTTCTTTACTATTTGTACATTTGAAATCTTCGTATGTATAACTATTGACCTATACGTTATAGAACTCACAAATATTGTTTTGTATATTATATTTGGTAAATTTCCAAATTTTATACTTCATTTGGTTACAAAGTGTTTTTAATTTTTCAGTTAAAGTATTTATATGTGGTACAAATGAAAGTCTATTGTCAATTGTTACCCTTAAATATCTGGTTTGTTTGACTATTTTTATGTTTTTATTATAGTGCTTTACTACTGGTGGTCTTAAATCCATATTACCTTTAACGACTATTCCAACTGTCTTGTCGGCCGCTACTTTCAATCCATTATTTTCCACCCATGTCTTTAATTTGTTCATTTCCCTATTAGCTCTTAATTATACACCTATCCTGTTATCTCCGATGATTATCAAGTAGTCGTCTGAAAACGCTACTTTCTCAAAATTACTGGCATTTTCTATATTTAAGAACTCATTAAATACTAAATTCCATATTAACGGGCCCAAGACCGAGCCTTGTGGGCATCCTCTGTTCATCTCCTCCTTTTCATATGTTATAAAATCGCTATAGTAACCAATACTTCTTTCCTTAAAGTATTCCAATAGTAATTTCTTCTATTTTGTTCCAATTTCTATTTTTGCTATTACTCTTCTTATTCCGTTCCAGTCAAAAGTATAAAATGCGTTACTAATATCTATTAAAATTAAAAGTACATATTTAGTATCAATTTTATTTATTATGTCCAGTACTGTATATAGTGCGTTCTCTGTTTATCTATTTTTTCTAAATCGAAATTGATATATATTGAGGACTTTTTCTGTTTGTGTTATTATTCTATTAAGGATGATTCTTTCAAGTAACTTTCCCAAAATCGGCATCAAACAAATGGGCCTGTAGGAACTTGGACTGTCTTTTGGTTTGTTGTTACCCTTATATAGAATTACGACAACTGCAGATTTACATTCATTCGGGAAGATTCCTTTACTTAGACAAATATGCATTATATGTACATATTTACTCGCTTATGACAAGGTACTTACTGTTCTCGCTTTAATCTTAACTCTTCTTTTCTTATTTTCTTCCTCTTCTTCTTCTGATTCCTCAAGGGATTTCTTCTTGTTACCTTCGGTGGATTATAGTTCCATAATTTCACTCCAATCCGTTGTCTGTCTGCTCTTCTTCTTGCTTCACTCTTCCACTTCTCTTCTGTATTCTCCTTCCTCATTTACACTTTTCTCCAAATCTTATTGTAGTAGTAATTTTTCCATTTATTCATATTCTCTTCTTCTTTATCTTGTTGCCTTCTTCTTAATTCTTCGTCTTCGTCTCTTCTCGTCGGCGATCTATGTAGTTTTCCGCCTTTTTTGAAAGAGTTCTTTTTGTCCCTTTCTCTACATCCTTCCTCGCCTCCTCTTACAGACCTCCCATGGTCTGCCATGACTCACTAAAACTCTATCAGCGGACAGAACCGCTCCAATAGGATACAATGCATTACAATGAACGAAGTGCCGGACGGGCCCGAAAATTATATTATATTTTTCTTCCAATACCACATAAGTCGAAATATTCCAGTTAAAGAGAGCTCCTCTACCAGAATATATATTAATACAAAACTTGAACGCTCTATAGTTCCGAAACCTGATGTGTCTCAGATCTGCCAGTCATATTATCAACACATCTCATGACCTCCTAAAACACACTAAAAGTGAACTCTAGATCACCCCTGATCACTGTCTTCTAGTAATCGTATTAATTCCAAATTTTATGCAGATATACTTCATTCAT
Source organism: Clitarchus hookeri (assembly GCA_002778355.1). NCBI lineage: Eukaryota > Metazoa > Arthropoda > Insecta > Phasmatodea > Phasmatidae > Clitarchus > Clitarchus hookeri. The sequence goes on along the minus strand of NQII01000674.1, from coordinate 508,222 downwards.
CCTACTTTTACATGACCACAAATTATAAGTTAAAAATAAATAATTTCTCTAACTATTTATTTATGACCCGGTATGCCAACCATGTGACAATTATGTGCAAATGTTATTCATATATGGGTGGAATATTCGTCTATTTTCTCCTCTTGTACATTATACCTACTATTCTTGGCTTTTCTTAAATATGTACTCATCTTAGCATTAATTTAAGTATTTATTATATGATCTTTCAATAAATTTACATACCTGGATGCGGATCGCATAACCACCACATGCGGGCATTGTTTAATGCATGGGAATCCTTAACTTTTCGCTAATTTCTCTTCTATTTCACGCGTTATAACTATTATTTCTTGGCTTTTCTTGTTGTTGTCTTACTACCATATCCTGAATTATTTATAAATAAATATCGACGATTAACTAATTACTCTATTTTTCCATACACCAGTGTGAATTCCATGGGACAACCATGTGAATAATACAAACATCCATTAGAAAACCTATTTAACTATTTGTACCCCTGTATGCCAAACATGTGTCAACCATGCGAAATATTTATTTCTTGACTTTTCTTATAATTGATAATTATATGTTATAACTACTACATGTCGGTATTATTTAATTAATGCTTGGGAAATTGTATACTAATGATAAATTAAATATTTGTTAAATTGCTCTATATCTATTTATGCCCAGTGTACCGACCATGTGACAAACATATCTTACTATTTATCCCACGGTATGCCAACCATGTGGCAACCATGTGTCACATGTAAACCAAGTACACTTTCTTGTGCATTACTGTATCTATTGATACATAAACTTGATCGTTCTATAACTACGAACCCTGATGCGTCTCAGATCTGCCAGTCATATTATCAACACTTCTCATGACCTCCTACAACATACTAAAAGTGAACTCTAGATCGCCCCTGGTCGCTGTCTTCCAGTGATTATATTCACTCCAAATTTTATACAAATATAGTTCATACATCCAACTGTGTCCTGGGCTGATGAAAATTCCCACATTGCGGTAGAACAAGTAGTTAATCCTTCTAGGTTAAGGGTGTGGTACGGTAAGTCTGCCGGGGAACTTCTGGGGCCATTCATCTTTGATGGAAAGGTAACAGGTGAAATTTACCATACAATGTTTCAGCAAAAGATTGTGTCAACGGTTCACCAACTATAACCAGATGACGATTGCATTTTACGTGAAGACGGTGCACCGCTCCATTATCACGGAGACATACGGTTGCTACTGGAAGAAGCTTTTTTTTGGGGGTTGGAGGTGAATAGACTGACGAGGAATTCTTTAGGATACCCCCAGATCTCCAGCGTTATCGAAATAAGATGTCATCTGCGTGGAACCCATAATAACACTGGGTACGCCACAAAGCCACGAACACTGGACGCCATGGAAGCAACGATTGTGGCCACATGAGAAACCAATTCCATGGAAACCCCTAGCTATTGTTTGGCGTCTAGTTGTACAGCGTAGCAGACGATCTCTTGTCGCTGATGGCGGGAATGATGAACATTTGTAACTGTTATTAACATTCGCACCCAACATTTTCCTTATAGCGTCTCAAATACAATCAGCTTTTTCAGGTTGCTTTTAATAGTTTATCTGTTATTCACGTTCAAGGAGTGTAAACTGAAATTTTGGACACTCGGTAGTTCTGTTCTTAAATTTTTGCACTGTAATATTGCGGCACTTATTTTCGGCACATTTGAAATATTTTTCATAGCTCAATAGCGGCAGACATTTGTAAACTGTAGACTGCATTCAGCCACTGTGTTCCTACCCAGCTCCTCAGGGTACTGGCTCAGGGTACTGCCTCAGGATACTGACTGAGACTGGCAGCATAAGTGCTGACAAAGCACAAGAGAGTTATGATTTGCTAATTGTTGCCTACTTATAGAGGGGTGGGAGGGGAGGAGATAAATGCACTTTAGGGATCAGGGTTCCTATTCTCTAACTTTTTACTGTCTTTATATAAAGACATTTACGCTTAACTATCTTTACGAGGGGAATTTTTATGAACCACTGAATATGTGTCATGATGGTCTTTGGAATGCCTTGTGGCTGTCTTAATATAAAGACCTGTCAACAAGGTGTCTTTATGAACGAAAGTGGAACGAAAATGGCCGACGTATTGAGGTTTATTATACAAATACGTCTTACTGAAAAGAAAAAGTTTTAGTATGCCGTAAACATGTATAATATTATGTTTTGTTATATTTCTGCAAAAATAAACTGTGTCTGGAATACATTTAAGGACTATATTTTATAACTCGCCAGTGATACTCTCTCGCTTTAACGTAACTACGAAATGACAGATTCGGCCACGGGTCAGTGCTGCTATCTCGTGATGCTCAAAGTGAACTAGTAGCATCTGAAATATTGCACACAGAGAAAAAATAAATTTATTTTAGAAGTAATATCCGAAAAATATAAAGAAATAAATTTCACAGTTAGTTAAAAATTCATTATAATAACAAAATTTGCAACACAATGCTTTTTGTAATAATAACAGAAAAAAATTAATTCAACAAGCAGATCGTTGATTTCAGATTTCAAGTTCACACTCCACTGCGTTGCCAAACGTGCATCTTTACAAAAATATATCAATAAAGATATTACACCAAGTCTAAGCGAAAAACACGTGTCTCTATTCATGCACCCAAAATCTTCAAACCCATCTTCAATGACCCGTAATTCAGTCGCGGAAGAAGCTGAAACTTACAATCGCTTCTAGTGTAGCTTTTCCTGAAAAATGTCTGTGGTAGGCCTATACCTCTCCATACATGCGAGCTGTCACACAAAGCACAATCGAAATCAAATCCGTCTTGTATAATAACTGAGTCAGCAGATATCGAGCATGTGGTGCAGTGTAGAGTTCTTATAGGCCCATAAAATCTCGGAAACAGTATTTTAAAAAAAATGCTCTTCATCACGTTATGACAGTATTACTGTCAACTGTCAACACTGCGGATGATGAGCTCGCTACCCAGGCGCCATTCTGTCAAGAGTTGATGAGAAACAGAAACTGTCGTAAGCATCAAAGTGTTAGTTAGTGTATGGACAATATTTTCTCTTACGTGCATTGTAACACCATACCATTCAAAACGCTTTACGGTTCTTTTCATATTTCTTTCGCTCACGAATGTTACGAGTCAACAATAAAACTGCAACGAGAAAAAATACGGTCAGCGTAAACACCCATTGGAAAAAAAATTAGGTCGTCTTTCTGAGACAGTCGTGAACCAGCAGCAGACGTATCCTTGAGCATACCGTACACAGGGTTGCCAAGTCTAGCGTACATAGCTAGGAGACGTTCGCCAGCATCTTCTGGTTCTCGTTAAACGGCTGTGAAGAGATCGAGTGTCGTGGTGGGAGAGACTTCTCGAGGGACCAGTGTACTGTCAGGGACTGCCCACAGTAACTGCAGCTCTCAACAGTCTGCTGACAATAGCTCGGAGTTACGCAGCCCCTCCCCCCCACCACTCCCACCCTATTCGTCCCCGACTCTCGTACATCTTGCGAGAGCGCGGACGTTACCTCAACACGAATACATCCCACGCACGTACTACTTAGACTTCGCACTACGTTTGCAAGGTCACTACTGTAGAAGCCACGGGACGCCGATATTACTGGTAGTTTCGACATTTGTAGTTCTAATGCCTTCCTCTAGCCGCCGTTGTGACACAGAGGGTTGCAACTTTTCGCAATATTTAAACAACTAATTTATCGAGTTGTAGAAACAGTAAAAAATCGCGAATACATCTTCTCAAACGTATTTTCTAGACACTTTCAAAGTCTCCCTCCGGTAATTACCGGATGAGGCATTTTCGACAGGGGTTGGAAGTTTGGAGGCAAGGCACAAAAGTGTCGTGTTTCGAGTATCGCAGTTTTCACTAAACAATTGAGCTGAAGGACTCACATACGACGGCAAATAGCGTGAGATAACCGTCAGAAAAACCGACAGTAATTTCAAATTAGTTCAACATTTCCCGCCATGAATGAGCGTGTCTTTTATTGCGGAGGGGGCCGCGGTGAACATAGTGGCTAGAGCATTCGCCTCCCAGTGGCGGCAGTCGTGCCGGACCACGCCGCTGGTAAGCGAGTTTTCTCGTGGATCTCCCGTTTCCCTCGCCTTTGCATTCCGGCGCTGTTCCATATTCACCTCGCTTCACCCTCAACGGCTCTCAAGACCTCGAGAGCCACCTGAACTTATACACCCCATTGACCATGCGGTGAGATTCATGATTCGTAGTTGTTTTTTAATTAATTCCCAAGTGCACTCGGAATGGGTTTTTTTTAACAATCAGTTATTAATTCTCTTCCTAGATAAATGACAGCGCGCATTCTCGAACCCCTCTACATTTTATACCGACAATGCTAGTTTATTTACCGCACGCTGCGGTCAGATCCTGATGGGTGTGTCGTTAACTGTCAGAAAGTAGCGCCAACACAGTCTCTGCTAGACCTTATAGGCGGCTGACACGTCGACATTTACAACTGGCTGCTGCTTGTGTATCGGAGCTGGACAAACTGTTCTCATAGGCTCCACTGTGAAAGTCGTTATTACAATTTTCACATGAGAAATGTAATCGGTCACAACAGTTCAGGTGAAAAATTAGCGTGAGCACTACGGGGCTAATCTTTAGAGACTCGCTTAGATTTATGGATGCAGTTGTTGGAATTAGGAAATATTTTGATACATGTACTTCAGCCGATGGCACTGCCCTTACTTGGATACATCTCAACGGGCACTCTACGTGGCATGTGCTCTGTTAACGGCAAAGGGAAATATATCCGTGTCTTGGCGTTTAATTAAAAGTGTTAGGTGAGCGCTTCATAATAATAAAATAATTTATATTATTTATGCTTTTAACGCATGTAGTGTAAGAATTAGCTTATTTGTAAATATTTACGTTTCCAATAATTTTACAGTTTGACTTGACCAACGTTGTATAAAGTTGCACATGGCAATAATAATTTCACACATGGCGGGAGATTACACAATGTTTTTACGAGTAGATCTTAAGAAGATTCTTCCAAAAGTGCTCAGTTCACCGTGAGCAGCTCATGAAAACTATCCCTAACTTGCAGCAGTTGCACGGTCTACGAATCAAGTATCCACAGGGAATGCCGTTGGGCATTGAGCTTCGCAAAGTATAGTACCAGCCAAAAATAAACTTCCTCTAAGTTATGTTTGCAATTGTATGTACTGGGTGGAATGGCTCAGTACGGAACTTCAAACCCGTCGGATAAAACTAATACATATCTGCTTAGCGGTTTTGTATAGGCGTAAAAAATTATTGTAAACGGAGAGATGTTTGTCACTTTGGAAATGAAGCTCGCATTGACATCTTTATTTATAGTGGACTATAATTTCTCCTCGGCACGCTATTGGCGGAAGCTGACCAATAACCGGAATCTCGAAACATTCGTCATGCGCGCGGTGGCAGGCCGTAAGTCACACGCCTCTGTTCCCACGCTGCTGTGTGATTGGCCAACGCTGGTGCCGCCACGCCCACAAGTCGATAATAAACCAGCGGCTCCCGGGAGCACGGGGCCGCCCTTACGCTCGATTGATTCACGATTTATTCCGATCGTTTGCGGGTGAAAGTGTGATTGGATACTGGGCGTCGATGTGGGCGTGCCCTTGGAGTCAGTTGCGAGCGAGAGCAGTTGATTCATGGCGAGTCACAGGGCCCCGAGTGTGATGTAAGCTGGTCAAGGGTTGCAGGTCAGCGCTGTCACCTCGTGAGCTCACCACACAATGCATTACAACATAGTCTATTCGCTGTTTATTGAAACCTTTGAAAAATCACGCCATGTACGAAGTGTTCGTTTCTTTTCTAAATATGTCATGAATCACAAGGGTTTTTACGTCTTTTAACATAAAGTAATCTCAATTATTTGATGAAATTAATTTTCAATTATACTTCATATACAAATTATAAACCTTCATATATAATTTATATAAACAAAAACCGAAAAAATAGGTATTTTGTTAATGCCTAGTAAGAAATAATTGTTATGCAAAATATTATTACGTTGAGTGCGCACGAATGTGGTGCGTTGTCCCTCTGCTGTAATTTCTTAGACTCGGCTAAGCTCTGCTTGCATGAGATTGAAGGAATATCTTGGAATCTGAACTTATGCAGCGCTTCATAAAAGCTGGAATTAACTGTGAATGAACTGCACAGAACATAAAACCGTAGAATGAAAGCGGGGTAGAGTGATCATGCTAGCTGAACAAAACAATTCTTCACCGTTGAACTGCTTCTCTCTCAATACGGTTGTCATAAACGACGTAGTTACTATTTGATGTTAGAACGCAGTTTGGTAAACAAGTTATTCGAGATGTTTGCATGTCATGTAGATTGATAAAATTAAAAATATTGTAAATGTACGTTTAAAATATAAAAACCCCTGTCTTTTGAAAATAAAGATTAACAAAATCTTGTTCATCAGCGTTGACCATGTGACTCTTATTGTTGTGTTGGTGTAGGGTAGGTCAGTGTTGGGGACATGCGCAGAAGACGAATATCGGTCTGCTTCACATCTCATCCTTGAATCAAACAGCTTCTTAAACCATGCAATCCAACCGCACATACTGCACGATGGCGTCACTGGCCACCAACATGTCTCATCACTGTACACCAATCAGCGGCGGGGCCGCGGTGGGGAAGTAGTCAGACTAATCACCTCCCGCCAAGGCGAAACCGGGTTCGATTCCCGGCGGGGTCGCTCCCGGATTTTCGCATGTAGGTATCGGGCAGGATGATGCCACTGGTCGACGGGTTTTCTCGGGGACCTCCCGTTTCCCCCACCCTTGCATTCTGGCGCTGCTCCGTACCCACCTCGCTTCACTCACATTGGCGATCGAGACCTCGATGTTAAGAGCCGCCCAAATCTCTTCACTCGCTTCACTCACCAATCAGCGCCTGGCAGCTTACGTCACATTCGACGGCCTAGCCAATGAGGAGCATATTGCAGTACACGGTAATTAAGAGCCTTGCCTACGAGCTGGCAGCTGTGAAATTTGAATTGAAAATCCTATGTTACGAAAATTTCGCTTCAATGCATTAACTTTAAAAATAGTTGTTTCAGGCGTAATGTATTCTTGGCGAATTTTTTAGAGGAAGTTCGTTACAGCTTGGATGTTTACAAAGCATGTATAGTGTGCTTACAAGCAATTTTTAAAATTTATGTTTTACAAAAAAAGCATGTACTGCCTAGCTATATAAAAAATATACGCTGGTAGGAATATTCTCTTAAATAAATTCGTAAAGAATGCGGTACGTTTGAAACGCCTTTATTTGATATTAAAGCACTGAAGCGCAATTTACTTAACATGGTACTTCCTGTTTAAATTTCACAGCTGCCAGCCGGTAGGCAAGGCCCTTAATCAGCCGTTCCCAGAGCCTCGCGCAGGCAGTCTGAGGACGGATACTCCCATATCTAAGGAACCGCCACAGCATTTCTCTTCTGTATGCTTACCTGGTCTGTGATCGTACCTCGTTCTCGGAAAATCGTCTTCATATCCATCAGACTGCGCACTGAGAAGTGCACAGATTGACTGACTTTCCGAACATGCGTTTGAATATTTGTTGATATTTCGTTGCGTTTAAATTTCTAATAATAATACCGGAAATATTTAATTTCTACCTGTAATTTAGCAATGGTCCAAAGAAAAATCACAGAAATGAATTAAATGTATACGTGTTCATATATGTTAACATATTCCACATTGAATCATTATCGCTACACATAAATTAGCCCCGTTTTATCAGTTACTATTCGTGCTTCAGGTTTTTAGCTATAGTTGTGTTTCTACTACATCGCATCGCAAATGGTTTCTATTAAGTGCGGGAGCGATAAGGGCGACACTACCACGTGTTTCAAGTGCGCCGTCACCGCTAAGTGCAAGGCTGTGAGCTGATGTGGAGTGTCATCGTCGTGCTGCATGTACGAATGGACTTTCACCTGTGACTCTATTATATTATTAGTGGGAAATATGAAGGGAAGTTCAGTGCAGAGTCCTAGGGTTGTTTTGTATGTATCTAGTGCGTATATTTTAAGACAAAGCACTTTGAAAAAAAAAAATTCAACTTTTTTGAAGTGCTTTGAAGTTTGAACTGTGTGTTTCTTTTCGTAGATTAGCATTTGGATGCATGTTTAATATTTTCGTGAGAATACATGTGTTTCAAGCACTTTGCAACGGAATCCAAGTGCCAGTAAGGCGTAAGCCTTACAAACCACAGAACTTCACATTACCTCACTAAAGTTCGCAGTGACAGCTCACTTGTATGCATTTCCGGATTGTAAATAGGCATTTATGAAAATAATTTAATTTTTTTGTTTTTGCGCGCGTCTCTGTGTACGAAAAGATACATTTTAAAACTTAAAAATATTTTGTGCTCAAGTCGGACTCGAACATGTTCTGTGACGCGCACAGCTCGCACTACGCTATTGAGAATATGGCGAGAATTATTTGGTTATTTTCAGTTGTCGTACTTGCTGAACTACACTGAAGAGCCAAAAAAACTGGTACACCTGTCTAATATCGTTTAGGGCCCCCCCGAGCACGCAGAAGTGCCGCAAGACGACGTGTCATGGACTCTACTAATGTCTGAAGGTATGCAGGAGGCAATTCACACCATTAATCCTGCAGGGCAGTCCACAAATACAATCTGCGCCAATTTGAGAAATGGTTGCACGTCTGTCACGTTTAATGATTCTCGTCAGTCGTTGTTTGTCCCGTTCTTTCAAGATATTTTTCCGGTCGCAGCGATGTCGAAGATGTGATGTTTTACCGGATTCCCGATATTCATGGTACACTCGTGAAATGGTCGTACGCGAACATCCAAATATTATCGCTACCTCGGAGATGCTATGCCCCATCTCTCGTGCGCCGACTATAACTCCACGTTCAAACTCACTGAAATATTGATAACCTGTCATTGTAGCAGCAGTAACCGATCTATCTGCCGACCGCATCGCGTTACTCTGATTGGTTCCATACCTCTGTTATTTGCATACGCACGCCTATACAAGTTTTTTTTTGGATCTTCAGTGTATTTTTCAGTTACTCTTTATGTTTGATTTCATAAGGTGTTGCTAGTTGTTACACGTGACTTGTACTGCATGTTGGTGTTCGAAGAAATACGAGAACCCAACACCGTAGGAATGATAAAATTCTTGTTGGGGCGGCAAATAAATCTTCATGTAGTTTCGTAATTTTTTCGTTTCCGAAATCCTAAGCTTATAGCGAATACGGAGGGTTTTCGTGTGTTGCATGTACGGAGGTCATTTCCATTTTTCATCATTACAGGGCGCGGTTATGTATATTATCTATACATTTAAGTTTATATTTTCCGAGAAAATGTGCGGGAAATTACAACATTGCACCACTAGCGAGGAATTAAAAAATTATAAGTCAAATGGTGTACGAGGTGTGTTCAAAAATAAGGTGACTTGTTATTTTCTGACTTTGTCTCTATAAATATTTATATATTAATCAATATCTATTTTGTCCCCTTCAAAGTAATCCCCCTCAGATATAATACACTTGTACCAGCGAGTTTTGCCAATCCTCGAAGCACTTATGATATGCGCATTTTGGTATGGCATTGAAGTCTCCCAGGTCTTTATCTCCTCAATCGTGGCAAACCTCCGTCCTTTCGTGGGTCTCTTCAGTTTCGGGAACAGGAATAAGTCGCAGGGGGCCACGTCCTGTGAATACAGTGGCTGAGGCATGATTACGGTGTTGTTAATACAGATTCTTTGATTCATTGTTTGCGATAGCAAATAATCGCCAAACACGCCAAAACACGTCTAACCCTTATATCTGTCACAAATAAACTAACAATGCAAAATGACTGATAGTGTCAACATGTGTTGGTGACATGTGTACCAATATAACAATAGAAACAATCGATAATCGAATGTACGTAGCTCTCGAAATTTGCAAAGTCACCTTATTTTTTGAACGCACCTCGTATCCAAAACAATGACAATTCATTAGTGTCGCAAAAAATGTATAAGCTGAAAAAAAACAAACTTCCAGTTGTGTGGTAAACACACGAAGAAAAAAATACGTGTTCTGGCAGAAGCAATACACAGGNATGGCATTGAAGTCTCCCAGGTCTTTATCTCCTCAATCGTGGCAAACCTCCGTCCTTTCGTGGGTCTCTTCAGTTTCGGGAACAGGAATAAGTCGCAGGGGGCCACGTCCTGTGAATACAGTGGCTGAGGCATGATTACGGTGTTGTTAATACAGATTCTTTGATTCATTGTTTGCGATAGCAAATAATCGCCAAACACGCCAAAACACGTCTAACCCTTATATCTGTCACAAACAAACTAACAATGCAAAATGACTGATAGTGTCAACATGTGTTGGTGACATGTGTACCAATATAACAATAGAAACAATCGATAATCGAATGTACGTAGCTCTCGAAATTTGCAAAGTCACCTTATTTTTTGAACGCANATAACAATAGAAACAATCGATAATCGAATGTACGTAGCTCTCGAAATTTGCAAAGTCACCTTATTTTTTGAACGCATCTCGTATCCAAAACAATGACAATTCATTAGTGTCGCAAAAAATGTATAAGCTGAAAAAAACAAACTTCCAGTTGTGTGGTAAACACACGAAGAAAAAAATACGTGTTCTGGCAGAAGCAATACACAGGNGAAAAAAACAAACTTCCAGTTGTGTGGTAAACACACGAAGAAAAAAATACGTGTTCTGGCAGAAGCAATACACAGGATGATCACTAAAGGAACGCCAAAGCGGAAGTGGAAAGACGCCTTACGACGTTACGTTGCCCAGAAAGGACGCCGTGTGAGGCGGTGATCAGTGATCGTCGTGCCGACCACGTGACATTGTTGACACGCCACCTTACCAGACAGACCTTTCGAAGCGAAGAGAACAAGGAGTGGCACAATCACAATGCCGACTGCGCAATCACGTTGCAAGATGCCGCTGTCATGCTCGCCGTGACGGCACCGATATTTCTGTACTTTCTGCCTGGAAATACGTCCTTCTTGGGTTGTGTCTACGTGGCTCGGCGAACTGGTTGGCTGTTCGCCTCCCGCCAAGGCGAGCAGTGACCAATCCCCAGCCGGGTCACTCTTGGAGTTGTAGGGTCGTGCCTGACGAAGCCGTTGGTGGGCGGGTTTTCTCGGGATCTCCCGTTCCCCCGTACTCGCATTCTGGCGCTACTCCATTCTTACTTCATCTCCCCCCCCCCACAGGCTCTCAATATCTCGTTGTTAAAAACCGCCCAAATCTCTCAACTCAACTTAAGCATACATCTTCAAATCCATCACACTATAAATGCGCTTATTGAGCCTTGTCAGGTTCCAGTACGATATACACTTAAAATTGGGATTGATCTCCTTTGTTCTGGAACGTATTTTCTGCTACAGCCTTCAAATAACATAATTAATTTTAAGTTTTCCAGACTATCATGTAAAATGCCATTATTCCGTATATTTCCGTAGGCCAGTATTGTTTGCGTGTTTCTAAAATAACTACACAAAAAAAGTTACTTTTTTCATTCGATACTTAAATGTTTGAAAACAACTGAAGCAAAGAATATTTATTACACAAAATATCTTTAGAACCTATATTAACATTCAAAAGTTAAGTATGATTTCTAAAAATCGAGTTGTTGCAAAAGAGCTAAAACATTCTAAATTCCAGGAAAGCTCCCATTTAATTTCTTTGAGATAACCTCATCTGAATTGCACCGTGTCATCACATTTGCAGTTTTCTCGATTTTTATAGCATTTTTTTTTTNTTTGAGATAACCTCATCTGAATTGCACCGTGTCATCACATTTGCAGTTTTCTCGATTTTTATAGCATTTTTTTTTTTAGGCCTTTCGGCTTAAACGATTTCATCGATAAGGAGTCGAAATTCTTACCAACCAGACGTCAGCANTTTTTTTTTTTAGGCCTTTCGGCTTAAACGATTTCATCGATAAGGAGTCGAAATTCTTACCAACCAGACGTCAGCATATTTTCCATCGTTCAAGGTCACCCTAAGAGGTATATGCTACTGCTGAGGATATTAGATGATCAACACTGTGGAAATTAGAAAACTTTTGTTTTACATATCCGAATTATTTTCAACGACACCATACAAATATGAAGTAACTAGAAGCTTATTAAGCTGTGATAGCATATAGAGAAAATATGTTGTGCTTTCATAAGTGATGATAAATTTATGAGTATATGATATATTTTAGAACAACATGACTACTAACAGCTTAACCACAGGGTTGTATATGAGAGTGTCTATTTCACCAATGGCTTAATCAAATGGGTAATTAGCTTTACATATTAACGGCGCCAAATAGTGGAGCTAATCCTTCATATATGTGCGCAGAAAACTTAGCAAGAAGCAGCAGTCAAAGACACTCCACAGAAATCACTGCAGTTGTGTGTACAGGCTGAAAATGATGTGTTGACAAACATCAGGAATTCCGTTATAACCTATTTTGAATACACGAAGTGTGAATTTGAGTCATAAATGTTCTCATGTTGAGCAAAACAATCTGCCGCAAAATATTTATCTCATAATTTCTGCTTAGTATATTTGTCAAAAGGGGGAAAAAGTATTATAAAAACAATTTACCTCTCAGTGAGCCTATTGAGAGATTTTGGCGTCCATGGAATGCAAGAGTTTTAGACTGAATGCTAACACAGAATCATAAAAGTGGTTATCCTTTGTTACATTTATAATTAGTTTATAATGCTCTTTCTTGTGTTCTGATAGCGGGCATTTTTCTTGGGAGGGAGAGCGGTGGAAATTTTGCAAATCCATTTCATGACACGCGGGATATTCGCGGTAGTTCATGTGGCCGTGGTAAAACTTCTTACTGATTGAAACAGCCGAACAAAAGAAAGAGGAACCCATACTCACGCTGCCAACAAACCAATTCTTTGAAATATGCTAATTGGTTCTGCGAGCTACTCGCCAGTCAACCTATCGGCACTCACTGAGTGTACTTTGGCGGTGAGTACCTTGTAACAGCGTTTTTGCTCCCGCACATAACGTAGTTATTTTTAATAGCTTTAACAGACAGTTCAATTAATGTTTTAAACTTGCTGATGATTGCTTTGCCGCTGCAGGGAGCCAGTTTGTAGGCCAACCAAGGCAAAGCTGACTCCTCGCTGGGGGCGTTGCATGCTCTACTTAGAGTCGTAGGTAGCTACATAGCATTTATCAACATAGTTTTGGTTCTGGTTTTTGGGGAGTGCGTGGCTGTTTAAAAAAAGTGGCAATGCATATGTGGGATAAGAATGTAGCATATTCTCTTCGATTCCATTAAATTTATTTGAAGCAAGATGGTGATTAATATTAAATTACATAAATGAGTAGCATTTTTATTATAATAGTTACGGATTGTTGTAATTTACTGGACCCGTGGAGTTTCGCAGCGAAAGTCTTTAGGTTAACATATTAAATAGCCGTGGTTAAATGAAGTATTATTTACAACATTAAATTTACAATCTGGAAATTAGATAAAACTATGGAATGAAATAATGTAATATTACAAAGTCTTTAAAATCAGATCAACAAAGAGAGTAACAGGATGGCAACTGCCATGCAACGTTCTCAGGGTGATCCGTCTCGATACTACAAGTTCGTGCTGAAAGAAATGTGGTCTCGTTAGATCAAGTATATGGCTACTACTTGATCATGGCCCTGAGCTGGTGGGAGACGAGGGTGGGGGTCCGCGACGACTGGCGGCCAGTGAATATCGCAACTCCGATGTGCTAGCGCACTGATTTTGGTCCCAAGCAAAACATTTAGTCTAGATCTTTAAATTTAAGTCAAACTCTACCAGGGCCACGGTGGCTGAGCGGGTAGACTGCTCGCCTCCCATATGTAAATTAAAACAACAGGATCTGTTAGAACACAGAAATTATTGAGAATTCATATTTGAGTGAGTACAATCTGAACTGTAAATAAGATTAAAGATAAACTAATGAACGAATATCTACGATGTTTAGAGGTTGGCTGAAGGCCAGATGTTCTTAAAGGTGCCCATAGGGCAGAGAACTTTGGAGGACAGATACACCTAGCAGAAAGTTTAATTAATAGACAATTAGTAGTTGTTTCATATCTCTTTTGTTTCCAAGATAACATAATTATTAATAACTTCTTGATTCTTTCTTAAAACTAAACGTTCAAACGTATCACAGCAGGAAATTCGCAGAGACGTACCACTTCTTAAATCTGTGAGTTCAACCCAATACTTATAAGATCAGTTTTTTTCAGCGGTAACAATCCGTCACTAGTTATATTTAAAAACCCCGATATATCAGATACACATCCGTTATTGGGTAATTTTTAACTGTTACACGTCTTCAGTTGTCTGACAGCAAATCACAGACATTTACTATCACAGTAATTCAATTTATATTTATCCAGTCGATGAAGAAAACGTCTTAAGTACCGTTACCTGTAACCGAAGAAAATAAAGAACTGTGCGGATAGGTAGTTCCAGCCTAGCAAGTGAGGGAATTTAATCACGGAAACAGGCATTCACGGCTGTAGTTCTTGAGAGGAATACGAGTGTTACTGGGCATCTAGTTGTCTGCCTACTCGCCTCTCAGCAAAGCGAACCTCGTTGGATTCCCTGCGGAGACACCAAGATTCTCCCACAGGNAGTTCCTGCCACACTTCAACCTCACTGGCAATCAGGAACTCGTAGCTTAGCGCAGACCAAAATATATAAAAGGCAATGGTGCACAAAATTAGTATATTTTCCCGACATCAGACATGAGTTGTTTTTCAGTGGGTTTAACCACATTTTTTTGTACAACATAAACAACACTTTTGAACATATTCTTACTTCGTTAGATATTCACTGCTTTTATTTTTTTAGGCTCATTGATTGATGATATGAAAAAGTAATCTTTCTTATATTCAAGCTGTGCTCTGAGAATAATAGAGGCAGTACATATCTAACAATACAGGAGGTGTTCAAAATTACTACTTTGGTCTTGTGTCAAATATTTAGAAAATTCTTGTGAAAAATAATAAGTGACAAAAGGTAGATACGAATTCCCATTAGTTACCTGTTTCGCCATCTGCAAAAACTGCTCAGTGAAAACTGGAGATAGAGAAACCCAGCCGACAGTTATTTCTGTAGGCGAGATTAGAGTCAACGATTGTTTAACATGGAGGTTAGTGCTAATTAATTATTACAACTTTTTTTCAGAGTTTTTCAAGTATTGATGCNCAACGATTGTTTAACATGGAGGTTAGTGCTAATTAATTATTACAACTTTTTTTCAGAGTTTTTCAAGTATTGATGCTCCATATCTATCATCATTGAAGAGTAGTCCTCGTATGTGTGGCCACCTTACCCCCGTCTGTCGAATGATAAGTTATAAACCATATGCTATCTATTCATTACTCGTACATTTTCATGTCCTATAACTTAAGAGGGGGAAAATAACGTATTCAGTTCATAATAAAGCGTACTTGAAACACAAGCATGTGTTCCATACATCAGTGGGTCGCAGTTTGTTAATGTGCCATGGAGAATTGTGAAACAATGGTAAACACACCTCAAAAGGAGCACTCTTTAAGTTGAATCAATATTATCTATGCAAGCAGACAACTGTTACATGCCATCTGGTAAGGTATCGATATAAATGTGACGTTGAGCTTTCAGATCACTTAATAAGCAAATATTTCCCTCCATACCCTCTATTTTAAGTATACCTTTAATTCGAGAATGAACACGCAATTATAAATCCTATATTTGACCAAACGTCATTTTTGACTTTGTAATATTTTTAATAGAAAGGCATTTCATGTTGGTACGCGACTTCTTCACCGTCATTCAAAAATCCTTGACGAAAAATTTTTTAACAAATTAAAAAATTCGAGAATTCTATATTTACACATTTAGATTTTGCACAGAGATATATCGACTAAAGCCATTATATATTCTTAAATTACATCATATAAGAGATGAATGTCTAAGCAAATCGTATTTTAATAGTAATAAAATGGTCTAAATTTCAACAGCACATCGAGAGAAAAGCAACGTGTTTTGAACAAGGAAACTGCAAACGGAAACTTGAGTTCTATAGCGGATTATCATTTTTGGGAAAACCGATTTCTTGAAAATCCAAAACAACCGTAATCGTTAATAAAAAGTGATGTGTTATATCAGTGATCAGTTTCAGTTGCTGGGTAGTACATAAATACGCGTGTATTCACTCATCGCGTAGGGAAATGAGTAACGCGGTACAGTGTTGAAATTTTTTTCTGCTGTGATTCTGTGCACGATATTCACCAATGGGAAACTTCCTGACTTCCTGTGAGGAAATACCCCGTGCGTGAAAATGGAAGGAGCCTATAGTATTCAGCTAATTTATAGCCTTAAATTAGAGGGTTCCATTAAAAATTACATTGTGCCACGCACCACTGTCTGTGTATTTATTGCACCAGCTTCTCAGTTGGCGGTACATAATTCTTACATCGGACTGTATCAAACAAACCAAATCTCAACTCAGTGATACGCTGCTTCGCCAGGAGCAGACACAATGAAAGGCTGCTTGTTTTGGCAGAGAGAGTTATATCTGATATACGAGTTCTTCTGCTCCTTGTAGATATGCCCGCGGTATGTCCTTCGCTCGCTTTCGGTGCCTCGAGCCAGAAACACTTAAAGAACAGGCAATTACACAGAAGCGGACTGCCGTGCGAGTCATTTCGATGTTGTTCACAATGGCGTTCGGTGCTTTGGTTGCAACACTTGCTCGTGTTTGTTCAGAACTGTACACTTACGGTACACGTCGTGATTAAATGCTTCAAGGTTACGGCGTGAATTAGAAACCCTGTTAAGTGCCGCATTTCTGCCCACTGTGTGTATTTATGCTTCATGGGAGAATCTCAGAATTTCCAGAGGATTAATACTGTTATTAAAATAAAGTGACATTTTATAAACTTAACTAGACGACATTATGCCATTACTCCGCAATTTGAAAAGAAAATATTTCAACTCTATACTTTGGAAAATATGGGTATTTTTATATAGATATGCTAAGCAGTTAAGAACAGTAACTTTAATGAGTACCTGAATTTAGGACATATATATTAAAGTGTATATTTAGCTAAATACCACAATNTGCCATTACTCCGCAATTTGAAAAGAAAATATTTCAACTCTATAATTTGGAAAATATGGGTATTTTTATATAGATATGCTAAGCAGCTAAGAACAGTAACTTTAATGAGTACCTGAATTTAGGACATATATATTAAAGTGTATATTTAGCGAAATACCACAATTAATGACGGGGAAATTTTGTGAATATATTTACTGACATTATGAACTTGAGTCACTTTTAAAACTGAATGACGGTTCCGAGACGTTCCTTGCAAATCTTTGATTCAATAATCAACCTGCGGCAGAACAAGAAAGACGGGAGCAAATACCATGCTTCTTTGTGTAGAGTAAATATAATTACTGCTTAAAGAAACACCCGGCTCCGATCCATTGAAAGTCTAGAGTTTAAAATGAACAGCTTGTTTTATTTTTCTCGCAACAGGCCTGAAGTTTACTGACACCTAGAAATTGTATGACAATGGTCTGTTCGTTTAAGTAGCAAATTATCAGGTCATGAATTAGAAAAATTATTTTATTGGTTTCAGTGAATCTTTTTTCTTTCAGGATAGAGCGAATTCGGGGATGCATTATACGCTAAAGTAAAAATCGAAGATTAACCGGAATTGGCCGTTGTGGTTTCCTAACATCACGAAGGAAGCCGCAGCCAAGGAAACAGTTGTAACACGGCCCACAATGCACTGTTAGTGACGTCAGGATGGAGTGGACAGGAGTGTGTGCTGACTGACAATTACCTTGATTGTTTCCAACTTCGTGTTAAGGTGACCTGATTCCGGCAGTTATATTAAGTTTCACAGAACTTCACGACAAAACCTGTCCCCTAAGAGAATTGTGATGTGACATATAGTTGACACCAGATTTCAGTTTCGCTGCAACTTAATATTACATCACTCTACTAAAATGGCAAGTTACCATGGAACACTTGGTACGTATTCTATACACAGGAAAAATGTTTCGATAATGATGTTCACAGCTTGGCATTTGATTGGCTGACAACTGGCCAGTAATAAATGAAGTCCAGTACAGAGTAGTGTTCATTGTACTGCGGGCCAATGAGATGGTGGTGAGTGAGAATGCAGAGGCCAACGGAACAGGGACTACTGCAGTTAAACATACAGGTTACTGACATTTAGTTTGACTTACCGATCTCATGGTGCTGAGAGTCGGGACTCCCGGTGGTTGTTGAGGGCCCAGTGCTGTGATGAGGGCGACATGAGCAGTGCTCGTAAATGCAGCTAGCCATACATACATACATATGAGACACAACCGGAGTTGTGCTTTTGTTTGTTAACGGCGTGCTCTTAGCCTTGAGGCCATCCCACACCCCGGCCTCCCAGTAGGCGGGGAAGAGGGATCACGCCCTCTCAACGCAGACATGACCAGCGCTTACCGAAATTGACCAAATCCGTAGCTCCGACCTGTTGATCAGGCCGCACCGAGAGTGGCCCCGATATGATTTACCATATCGCACCGAGCATGTCCTACCACAAGGCCTGAGATCCTAGCACTCAGTTTACCAAGCGTGTGGTCTGGCCGGAGCACTACCCACACCCCTGACGTCA
>NQII01000674.1:463274-489274 GCA_002778355.1 Clitarchus hookeri | reverse complement strand
CTGGGCTCCGCTGACATCGGACACGCGTCCTTTACCATCCTAGAATTTCTTCACAGGGAAATTCCTGTTTTGGGCCCCAGTGGCCTGAGTGCCAAGAGGTCCAACACCCCGCCAAGTGGTCGGGCCTTGGTACTAGCTATCGGCCCAAGCCATCACGGCAGATACCCCTATACAGCCGCTAGGAAGCTGATTACCATAGGGTACGAGTGGCAGAGCCCAATTCGTTTAAACAGGGGTGGCACAATAAGCCTTGGGTTGCCATGGATGTTGAGAGGCTATAAGAAACGCATCACCCATCCTTTCCGGAAGTCGGTACGAATACTGGACTCGGTTACTATAGCATAGTACTGCCACACCGCCTCAAGTGCCCATCAGGCAGCTAGCCAGCCGGCACTTGTGCGTGCTGCCCTCAGGTGTACTCACCAGCAGGCGGCAGGAGCTAATTACCAGGCGGCGTCGACGCTCACCTTCGCAGGTGTTATCCGCCTACCTCGCAAGGCGCTGAGTCGCGTCCAGCTGCCCTGAGCCGGAGTAGGGTGCTGCAGACACAAGCTCACTAGCATGTCGAGCTCACGTAGTGTGGAGACCGCCCAGCTGTGTGCTTCCACACATCAACCTCGCCTCACTCAGGCTGTCTTCCAACCCACACTTGCCGCTAACAATATGCTCACATGATCTCTTTTGCCTCTTCTGCATTTTTATCATTTGCGTTTTGCATTTTATTAGCTTTGGAACTGACAAATTACTGTATCGCCACCACAATAGTTTTGACTGTTTGAAATGTTTAAATACACATGTTGGCAAATAAAATTGGAATAAATAAATGTGTACCGTACTTAGAGTAATTATTTCTCCAAGCAAGTTGTTGAAATTTTCTTTAAACATGCATTTTCTTGTGACTCAATTTTTGTTAAGTAAGAGTTTCACACACTTGTTTTATTTTGTTAATTTTAAATTTTGAATCCCTCTCTAACGACTTTCGAGAATAATTACTCTTCATTTTAAGACTTAGTATTCCAACTTAAACATTACAAAATGCTAAATGCAAACTGCAAATTACGGAAAACGAAACTTGAAACTAATGTTACCCTGGATTTAGTTTATGATCACCGGGGCCAGGAGAGGATATTGACTTTCGGTTTGTGAGTGGGATGTAGTACCATCGAGGGGGGGGGGGGGATTACCCCCCNTATACTTTCGAATTGTGACACGGGATGAGGTCTCTGTTTAGTAATAGAATTTAAAGAAACAGTATTATGTTAATTAAAAAGGACAGTTATTAAAAAAAACTCTTATGCTATTTCATTTCAGTTTTAATACATTCACAGCAAAGTGTCATGTTAACGTGAGGGTTTTCGGGGAGGGAGGCAGTTATGTCCTCTGTGAACCCCCTCCCCGGTTCAACGTCCTCCCCTCTGCCTGATGTGTGGTTCTCTCTGAAGTCAAGGCATTCCTCTTATCTGTAACATTTCTGTGCACACCCACATTATGCAATTACGTATTTAACCATTTCGGTAAAAGTTAAATATTTTTGTTAGACATTGCAACGCAAAATTTTTTTTTTTTTTTTTTATTTTCTGTTGGTAAAGTCCATTCTCTGTTACTTCCAACTTTTCTTAATCAATACGGAGGTTCTACTTCCAGGATATTCCTCCGCCTCATGCAAATAAACCTGAACCGAGTCTATGAAATTACACCAAAGGGGCAGCAATACCGCATTTTTGAGCACTCAATGTAATATTATTTTGCATAAGAACTATTTATTACTACGCGTTACCAAAACGCCTACTTTACCCCTTTTTATTAATATCAATAAAAGTTTATATATTATAGTTTATTGATTTAATATAAGTAAAATCTCAATTTATTTAAAAGTAACGTACTTTTATTTTAACAGAAGTATAAAAAGTTTATAATACGTGAAATTTATTAGGAAACAACCAAACACGTCTTGTCTTACATAGGGTAATTTTTCGATGGTTTGATCCAAGAAGTGTGAAGATATGGAGAATAGACAATATCAGAATAACACTCTGTCGATATATTGGGCCAAGTGAACATGTGTCTTTGTTTGATAATATTGGCAGCAGCTATTAATGACACTATATAATATAGTCTCAACACCTGAATAATGTCTCCTACTGTGCGAGGAACTTCCACAGCACGGTGGAAGTGAGGAAGTGCATCATCATGCTGGAAGATCATACGACGTCTCACTGCTAGCAGAACATCCTCAAGTAACAGCGGTAGTTCTTCCTGCAACAACTGCAGATACACCACATCAGCCTAGCGTCCCGGGAAAATGAATGGCCCAATCAGCTGATCGTGTAGGACACCACACCACACATTGGAAACAGTGTCGAAGCCTGCTTTCCACTGTAGGGTGGGTGTGCTGATTGTCGAACTACTGTGTAATATTGCGAATAGGACCCACATTTACATATTCCTTTTGCTCCAAATGATGTAACGAATAATCCCTGTGATTGGCGATAACTCCTCGTGAACAATTCTGTATAATTAGGAATAAATGTTTCTGCATCATGATGAATTTCATTGATAGCTGAGTTAGCCTATATTATTTCAAAATAAGTGCTGAATGGAGGATAATTAAGGACTTAAAAAATTTCAATAGTTAATTTCACTACAAGCTAGAAGTCTCTGTTATTTAAATACCCGAATATATTTTATCTTTTTTTACCACTTTCTGCCGCGGAGAGAGACTTCATTTATTTTGACTGTGATGCTCTTTTACTGTGACAAAAAAACTCCGTGTTCTCAAATAATTCAACAATAATAATCATTTTTGTGAAATTTCGGAATGTAACTTTACATTTTGTGACTATTTTTTTTTTTGTCATCATTACTATTTTTGATTATATTTAACCTTTTCAAACACTAGTTATTGATTGATTTAAAACAAACAAAAATACAGGGGAAAGCGGGAAAAGCATATATATCGTAAAATAGCTGATATGAGAACTTGTGAAAATATTTGATAAATTTCAAAGAATGCTTTCCTTTAAGAAAACTCATAACCTGCCGAAAGTAAGTGAAGAACAAAACTGCATGTTTGTCCACGAGGAATAAACGTGAGTACAGTCCACGCCAGGCTGTGTTTTATTTCGCCGTACATGCCCAAGTGTAGCCAGGTCTAAGATGGACTTGGAACATTTTTGGCCTTGAAGCCCAAACCTGTATTTTTTTTTCAGATCCATCTATTTCTGCTGATATAACAGGTTTCGTTCATGTGTGCAACGTTATATTGAGAGCATTGTGTTTCACGCTGTCATTGAAGAAGCATTCCGTAGCTATGCATTCGAAATGGCGAAGGTGTAGGAAAAGCATTTTTACTAGTTTCTAATGCCAGCATGGGTACATAAAGAACTGCTACAAAGTGCTGCAGATGTGTGTATATGTTTATATATATATATATATATATATATATATATATATATATATACACACACTGAAGAGCCATAAAAACTGGTATAGGCGTGCGTATGCAAATAACCGAGGTATGGAACCAATGAGAGAAACGCGATGCGGTCGGCAGCGCCTATATAAGACAACAAGCGTCTGGCAAAGTTGCTAGATCGGTTACTGCTGATACAATGGCAGGTTATCAAGATTGAAGTGAGTTTGAACGTGGTGTTATAGTCAGCGCACGAGAGATGGGACATAGCATCTCCGAGGTAGCGATAAAATTTGGATGTTCGCGTACGACCATTTCACGAGTGTATCGTGAATATCGGGAACCCGGTAAAACATCACATCTTCGACATCGCTGCGGCCGGAAAAAGATCGTGAACGAACGGGACAAACGACGACTGACGAGAATCACTAAACGTGACAGACGTGCAACCATTTCTCAAATTGGCGCAGATTTCAATGCCTCCTGCATACCTTCAGACATTAGCCGAGTCCATGCCACGTCGTCTTGCGGCACTTCTGCGTGCTCGCGGAAGCCCTACATGATATTAGGCAGGTGTACAAGTTTTTTTGGCTATTCAGTGTACATTATAATCATTTATATATCATCCAGAACGCAGAAAGTTGTTCACTGGTTGCAAGAAAAATGCTCAAAACAACTACAGGGAGAGAGGCATTTTATTCGCGGTTTCTTCACACTTTTTGAATCAAACCTTTGAAAAAACACCCCATGTATGACGTGTTGGTGGTTCCCTAAACATACCATGAATAACAAGTGTTATGTTCTTGTGTTTACATAAAACTACCTTATTAAGGTTAAGATTCACTTTTATTTATATTTCATTTACAAATAATAATATTTCATTCATAGCGAATATGAATGAAAATAGAGAGGACATAGTTGTGTATGTAATGCCTAGTAAGAAAAAGTTTTTATGCAAAGTGTTATTACAGCGCGTGCGCACGAAGGCTGTAAGATTTGTTTGCACGAGGCGGAGGAATATCCTGGAAGTAGAACTTTATGAGGGCTTCAGAAGAGCGTGAAGTAACCGTTATTGTGTATACACACACATCTCCGGTAGGTTGTGATGGCAGGAGAAGGTACTTAATTACTCGCAGCAATAAAAGCGCGCGCGGCGTCCAATGTGCGATGCGTGTGTGTGTGAGCGCGCCCATCCATCGGGCGGGTAATGGCACAGACCGCCTTTAATGGAAGATTTACAAGCTGACGTTTATCTCGCACAAGATAGTCTTGCCTCAGCGTGTCCTGGGTCTTCGACAGCGGGAGCAGTGGGCGGCCGGACGCCGAGATCTTTGTCCAAGTCAGAGAACAGAATAACGTTTGACCCCATAGAGCAAATATGAGGTAGACCAACTATTCGTCTTCTGCGCATGTACCCAATATTGACGTACCTCAAAGCAACACATCTGTCAAAGTCGCATGGTCGTAATGATGCACGTGTTGGTTTATAACTTAATTTTTAAATGGCAATAATTATTATATTATTAAAGTACTTTTGCCAATTTGAATTTAATCAAACTGCACTACAAATTGGTTAGAAGATGTATAAAACATCTTGAAGTACTTAGTTACTAAAAAGTTCATTCACGATTACTTTCAGCTTTTGTGAAGCCCTGCTAAAGTTCTAATCCCAGTATATCCCTCCACCTTATGCAAACAAAGCTTAGCAAAGTCTAGAAAATTACACCAAAGGGACATCGGGTCTCATTCGTGCACACTAAGTCTAATAATATTTTGCATTAGAACTATTTATTAATAGACATTACCGACAAACCTATTTTCTCAAATCAGTTATAAATTAAATATTTTAAATTTTAGATTAAATATAAGCGAAAGTTTAATTCAACCAACAAATAAGATACTTTAATGTTAAGACCAGTATAAAAAGCTTGCGATAAGTGACATATTTGGGCAACAACCAAACACGTCATACTTGGTGTGATCTTTCAAAGGTTTCATTAACAAAAGTGCGAAGAAACCGTGAACAGACTACACACAGGATTCGAACCTCGAACCCCATCCACGCTGTTTAGGCCAGCCGTGTTGGCAGAACATCAGTTCAATGTTGGCACGCGGTGGCTGGTTGTGCGATGTCAGCGAGATCGGTCCTACCTCAACTTTAGTACATGTTTGACCCTTGTACACTGAGCAAGCGCGTATTTGTCTGTTACATCTGCCACTACGATCGTGAGTGAGGAGCAGCTGTAGAATCGATACTCGTGCGCTGGGAGCTGCTGTAGAATCGATACTCACGCGCTGGGAAGCCGTCCACCATTTTGGTCAGTGCAGTCCGCCATATTGGTATGTCTTCGTCCTGCTGCATGTAGACTGAGAAATACTTGAATACGGTTGAAATTTCATAAGGGGCGTAGAACAGAAGTAATTCTTTCCGCAGGTACGGTAACTCGTCCCGTTTGTCCAAGGCACTAAGCGAGCGCACACTTCCAAATGCCAAAATGGCCGAAAATAATTTATGGTCGCTCGGACAACATGCGTACATTTCTATGAGCTAGAAAAATTACTGATTTCCTGGGGGCACTCGGGGCGCGTCTTATAAATAGTTTTTGAGGGGGAAAAAAAGCCCGCCCTTGCGAATTAAGTAGGCCGCCGATTGGTTGGAACGAAGGTTTCCAAGAACGCCCGAGTAATTTTCCAATGAAAACCATTGGCGGAACAAATGAATAAATTTGAAAGGAGGTGGATGAGAACTGTCTATTTTGTCGAATGAAGGTTTCCAAAAACACCCGATTAAAAAGCCAATGTGAGACATTGGCAGAGCAATTACATATATTGGAAGGGGGTGGGTAGTTAACCAATGAGAATGAGAGGTGGGGTAATTGGTCAATTAAATATATTGGAAGGGGGAGTGTAGGTCAGTCGTCTGCTGGGCGTTGTGCTGGGGACAGAACCAGCAATGTAAAACAAATGAAAAACGAAAAACTAAGATGGCGGTCAAACAAAGATGAGATACAAACTCCAATAATGTATAAACAAATTACAAACAAAAAACCAAGATGGCGGACGTTAACTGTGACACCTACCAATATTGTGGACTGCACCAGACAAAATGGCCTACGACTGCACCTACCACGATGGTGGACGGTGGCTGTGACGCCTACTAAGATAGTTGACTTCATCTAGCAATATTGTGGAATAAGCATGGGTGAAGGGGGTGTGGGGATCTTCAAAAATTCAAGATTTTAAAAATAAATTTTAAAATAATTTTTTAATATCTTTTAAATATAATTTTTAAAATACATTTTTTGACATTTATTATTTTTTATTTTTGTGGTCAATGGTCAAATGTGAGAGGTCAATGTCACATGGATACAATATGGCCTCCGGCCAACTAGAGTGACAGAGCACGAACAGCTCCAACGCTCCAGTTCCAGGTCCCGATGTGCCAAAGTCCCCATAATTCCTCCACTCACTATGAAAAATTGCAAGATAATATAAAAAAACATTAAAACTATATACAATAGCAATTCTCCACTCTACATTGAGCATAAATACGGATTTTTTGAAAACATTTTTCCTATAGAGCACACAATCATAAAATTCATATCTTACATTAACTTTCTGAAACCTCACAAGTTTTTTGCTCCAAAAATGAGCGTTCTATCTGATGTCCAGAGCTTTTTCGCTACACAGTGAGCTAAAATGTAATCTCTCTTTAACATAAAATTCTAAACTCAATTAAAGTTTCAAACCAATTAAGACATAAATACTTAAAATAATTTTTACTGACGGAAAATGAAACCAGTATTTAAACATTTAAACTTAATTTAATCTAAGCTAAACACTGCCATATTTAAGACTTGAGCGGACTTTGGCATAACTTAACTTCATTCCATCCATGACCACTGACGGGAGCTGATGTCTCTCGTAATCTGCCCTTGCCAGCGTTTATAAGCCTCTTCCACACACGCGGAAAAACCTCTAGCGGTATAGATTGCTCAATTGATAAAAACATTTCCGTTTAAATACTTTCGGCCACGTCGTCTGTAAACATCTCAGATTGGCCGCCAGCGGGAGCCAATCAGGGTGCAGTGACGTCAGTAGGCAGGTGGCGCCCCACATCATCGGAACTAAAGTCAGTCGTTGTTCTGCAAGCGGACGGAGCAGTCCTGCTGGTACACCCGTGATCGGCGCTGCTGTGTCTGTTCGCCATCGGACGCCGAAGACAACCGTCGACGGCCACCAGCTACTCCGGGCGATCCCCGTAGTCGCCCCGCCCAGCCAGCAAAGCCGGAGGGCAACGAGACAATGGCCAGTCATCCGAGGCAGGAATGGACGTCTGGTAGATATCCTGGCGTAGGCGGGCGATAACGTAGTTCTCCGGTGCAGGAATTCACCGGTGAGAAACATGCTACACCCGGGCGTCTCAGCCTTAAGGTGTTCGCCCGACCAGGCAACCAAACTGTGCAATGAAACTTCGGAAGGATACGTCGTATTACTAAACTACTCAAAGTCCTCCTTGAGTGATGTCTGCATAGGAGTAGCATTTAAGAAAATTTGCACGCGTGTGAACTAGTTTCAAGGCTCTCCATTTATATCCAAAGCCAAATTTTTCACATATTAAAATGGTTAAATAAGATGTTTATCGCGGTAATTCGTAAGTATATACGTCCCAGTGCTAACTCTGTTGAGATGTTTAGGCAAATGCAGCTTACCTTTACCTTCAGTATGAAGGAATGACATCACGTGTTCGCGTCTGGAAGTCTCGTCGAGGCGCGTTTTCGACTGGTATTCAGCGTGTCTGTTCAGTAATTTTTGCCTAGAGGCTACGATGAGGCGTATTGCGCATGTCTGGTCGCCCTTAGTGCCCACGTGCTTGTAGGCTTCAAACATGCAAAACACCTACAAGTAGGAATTACTCTGTAGTAATATACAGTATATCCTGTGAAATCATTTTTTGCGCACATACGCATATATTAGCAAATATATGTCCTGGAATTCAACACATCTCCAGAAAAGGTAAAAGCCAATCATCTGAAGCAGTGTATATTTGCTTTTATCACATTTTGTGCATTCAGAGAGAAACACAATCGTAAAATGGGAGAAAAAAAATCGCATTTCTTTAGCTTTCCTTCGCAGTTTACATTAAGAGGCAGGAAAGAATTTCATCTATACATCTGCAGTTGTGTCTGTGGGTTTTCATCGCGTGTACTGAAGTACCAGTGTCACGGATCTAATCTGCACAACACAGCGCAGAGATGGAAACCCTTGGAGCCAGTTCAGTGTGCTTCACGTAGGTGCGATAGTTCGCTAGGGATGCGTGCTAGTGTCACCCGCATCGCTCTCTCATCTCTAGGTCAGGAACGCGCAAGACAGCTTCAGGTGCATTAAGGGTCCCGTCTGCCTGTCGCTTGAACTGCGTTACAGTGTTTGAAATCCTGGTTTTTTGACTAATCTGTTAAACTTGCCTCCAGTATTTTTATCTACAAAACGACATCATACCTCAGACAGGAAGGAATGGTACATTAAAGTTACCACCCATGCTGTAAATAGTAATTTGTAACCCTCCAACACATATTTAAAAACTGCTTTTTCAGGCGGACTTATCTTAAAACTAGATACAAGTCAAACTGTGATAGGAGCCTGTATTGAACTGTGCTGCAGACTATTCATCAATAAAATTTTAGGGTAATCGCTGAAAGGTCCATAAGTACACGCAGCACTTCGAGAACACTGAGGGGTTGCGGCGGTATAGTGGTTAGACTACTCGCCTCCCACCTTGTTGAACCTGGTTCGATTCCCGGCAGGGTCACTCCCGGATGTGGGAATCGTGCCGGATTATGTCGCTGGTCGGCGGGTTAACTCGGGGTTCTGCCGTTTTCCCTGCCATTGACTCCCGGCGCTGCTCCATCCTCACTCGGGGTCACTTCACTCGTTCACTCACGAGAACGCTGCACGCCAGTTGAGAGCTCTGCGCGTAGCGGTGACAGCGCTCTTGTAGCGCGTGCCAGTGTGACCCTTATAGCTGGTGTCGGGCCACAAAAAGGAAGGTGAACGTTGCAGGCAGGCGGGCGCCTTCAGCACGCAGAAGCGACGGTGGCTGGGAGTTCGGCAGGGCCGGGCCAGCGCGGTCGCAGAACCAACGCCGCGTCGGAGGACTTGTGGCGGGGACACAATGAGGCTAGGGGCACCGCCGACGCAAGACACGAACAATGTGGCTAGCGGGTCGGGCCGGACCCACGCCCCTGCCGACCGGGAATCACTTTGTGATCGGAGACGGCGTGGGTCGTCCTTTGGCGCCGCCATTGTGTGCACCCCCCCTCTACACCCTCCTCAACACGACGTCGTGCTCTGTACCCCTCACCCCCCTGCACCAAGACCTCGGCGAAATGTCTTCACACAACGTCCCACTGCACTGCACTTGCATCTCTCTGAGCAGCACGCCGCAAGGCGTCTGCTGTGAGGGCGATAAGGGCGACACTGCCACGAGCATCAAGCACGCCATTGCCGCTAAGCGCAAGGCTCTGAACCGGCGTGCTGTGTATTCCTACGGGACTTTCAACGGTGACTTTACCTTATTAATGGGAAGTGTGTAAGGCAAGTTCAATGCGTGTATCTGACACGGCGCTCTGAAAAAAGCAGTTTTTACACATTTTGGACTACTCTGTAAAGGTGTTTATAATGTCCGTGAAGTCTTGAAAGCACCCGCCACGCCTCGTTTGAAATGGGTTTTCTTTTCGTAGACCAGCACATTGGACGCACGTTGATAAGTTTATTGGAAAAGCGAGTACTTCAAACACACTTCAAGGCGGTCGAAGCGCCAGGTTTCCACCATCGAGGATGTACTGCACATTTAAGATATTTTTGGTTAACCATACACACAACGAGGACATTTGAGCCTGTTATTTGAGTTTCTTATTGGCGAGAAATCTTAATTCTTGTAGTTTCTGCGCCCCTATTTTTTTAATTGTTAATGCCGATATCAACACGCTCGAGGTACATCGTTTAGCGGCAACGAGAAGAATGCTCAACAAAAATCCAGCGCTCATCGAGAAATGCAACGATTGCAACACTCGAGCTCGTACGTGAATTCGGGACTGAATGAGTGAACGTCTTAGGTATACAGCGATAAGGTAGAGATGGAGCAACGACGGTAAGAAACGGAAATACCACGAGAAGAACTTCACCGGGAGGCAAACCTGGTAGGGTGTGCTAGGAAATGTGAGAACGAGTTGATTACTACACAACTGAAACCCTTTCTGGTTCTCGGTAAATTGGAGATGAAGAATAGTACTTATGTTGAAGTTGTTAAGTACAATATTACATACGATATTAAACAAAGAAAATTCCGTCGTGAATGTCTTTTTCTTAATATATGAGTGCGCCATACACAGCTTGTAAAACACCTGTGGATTTATACTTCAGATATTAATATTTGCGGATTAAACCTGCATTGAAGTTATAGTTAGTAAATAAAATAATAAGTGAGTAGATATTCTCTACTGTGTAACGAATGATACTTCCATTCTTACGACACAAAAATCGTTAAACTTCGATATTTTTTCAATACTTACTATTATAGACACTGGCATTTAAATTTACTGTTATAGACACTGGCAAATCGCGAAAAAATTGTTGAGTTAACATATATTGACCTTTAAATGATGGCTTAGTTGTTAACAGACGAACCACAAACGTTCAGATCTACAGATTATGTGTATTCTCATTAGTCCAATGAGCATAAATGAACTACCCCTCACACATGACAACTGAAAACAAAAAAAAATGAATATTTTACGAATGCAGAGTGCATTAAGACGTAGAAAAAAGGTAATAATTTTACGCAAAAAAATACTTAATTTATATATATGATAGTTGGAATTTAAGTGCGACGTGTACGTGTAGTGATTATTGTAACGGATGTAAGAGAAGGAACTTATTTTTTATATACGCCATTAAACAATTCGGTATGTCACAGAAAATGTTATCAATGACGCAGACACAAACAGAAATAAAAGACGAAACTTAAGATATTTTTTTGTCAGCAGGCGTAAATAACATTCGTAAACTCAGCCTGTGACAAGCTTTATGCTGTTAATTTTCTTGAAGTTGAGGAACATATTCCTATTCCTAAAACAATGGACTTTCATTCCTCCTTATCGTTTTACTTGTGTTGGGTATCTGTACCTTCTCTCTTCTGCAGCGTTTTTGAATTTTTTTTCTTTATGATTAATTACAATTTTATTTTGCGAAATTCTCTGTGCATTATTTATTACACGCTGGTAAAAGTAAAACAGCAGTTGTTTTTAATTTAAGTTTGTTTCTTGTGTTTGTGTATTCTTTAAGTCATATGCCTACACTGGGTCGTGAACTCTAGCCTTTGGTGCTGACAGAATGGCTTCACGTTTAAAAAACGCGAAGGAAATTCATTCAGCAATGGGGAAATGAAAACAAAGTTCCCCTGGGGTATAGTCCGAATAACACGGTGCAGTTTACAGTACACAGTGATAGAGATATTCGCGAACGTATTAAAGGAACAGGACAAGTGCTGGTATGTGGAAGTTTCTTTTAAGTTTCTGATTACACAACCGTTAATTAGATACGCTCTGGGCGATCGTGAGTCAGTAACAAACACGCAAGGAAACAAGGACGGAAAGCCGTTCTAAACGGTCTAAGGTGCAGACGGCAAGCTTGTATATAGACGGCAGTTCTTTCAACCCGATATCCCCCCTCCCCAGTCTTCCTTTAAGGGGGCTGGTGAAAATTTGTTTTTGGATTATTTGTATGCATATTAATTTGTTGGCTGTATCATATCTTTCGTGCAAAATTTCTAAGTTTAAAGGTCAATGGTTTCCGAGCAAAGGTTTTACAAAGTTTCGATTTTTTGGATTTCCTGACGTAAATTTTTTTCTTAACGTAAGTGCCCAGTGAAAAATATTTGGTAAAAAAGAGTTAACTTATTTTAACTGTTGCAAGCTTAAAATTAAATTGGTTAAAAAAAATCCATGCCAAAAAAGCGCGCAAGCTTTGAATCTTGTTGATATTCCGCTGCGTATAAAATACACAAAGCTATTTCCAACCAAAACGCGAATGTATGCATGAAGTGTCTAAAGGTTTAACATTGACGAAGAAGTGTCAAACTTTCGGAAATTGATAAAAACTTGGCCGCTTTGTACGTCCATCTTACCGCATGTTTCCCGTGCGCCTGGGAATTCAAAATATCTCGGATGCAACCCGCAGCACACGAGTCGCTGTGGTGTCTGGAGAGCTACCCCCATCCTTAGAGGCTCGGCACGGCCCGGCTGCATGCGCGCCTTAATGCCGCGTTAAGCTACGTAGGGGAGGCAGGCCGAGTTTATCGTTCTCCGCGAAGGCAGCAAAGGGTAGCGACAAGTGACCTTGGAGTGTCTGCCACCCCATCTCTAGAGGCTCGGCACGGCCCAGCTGCAAGCACGCCTTAATGCCGCGTTAAGCTGCGTAGGGGAGGCAGGCCGAGTTTATCGTTCTCCGCGAAGGCAGCAAAGGGTAGCGACAAGTGACCTTGGAGTGTCTGCCACCCCATCTCTAGAGGCTTGGCACGGCCCGGCTGCAAGCACGCCTTAATGCCGCGTTAAGCTGCGTAGGGAAGGCAAGACGAGGGTATCGTTCTCCGCAAAGGCGGCAAATGGTAGCGACAAGTGACCTTGGAGTGTCTGCTACCCCATCTCTAGAGGCTCGGCACGGCCCGGCTGCAAGCGCACCTTAATGCCGCGTTTCCAGCTGCGTAGGGGAGGCAGGCCGAGTTTATCGTTCTCCGCGAAGGCGGCAAAGGCTAAGCGACAAGTGACCTTGGGGTGTCTGCCAGCCCATCCTATTCCGTCAGGACCCTCGTCTACTCGCCCCCATCTCGCTGAATATTTCGTTGTTCAAAACAGGACACACCAAACCGTACGAATAGCACATAATTGCTATGATTCGGTTTTTAAATTGTATATAATCGTTACTTGAATTACTTCTCTGCGATTATTTGCTCACATCAATGTAAATCTTAGCACACGAGATAAAACGATTGAAAACATTTCCAAAGGAATTTCTATATGCTGCAGTGCGTTCGCCTTTATTGCCCAAGTTCATAAATGAGAGAAATGTAAATTATTTGAATTACTTTCAAATTTTACTTTTGCATACAGTTTAAAGCAATACTTCCAGCTGTTGTTTTTCATAGTTTTCCGTAATACTTCAAAGCCGACATTTTCTAACAGAGATACGCATTTTTATGAACAAATATAATCGTGAACATGTACACACACACACACACACACACGTCTTTTTAATATTTGTTATACTTACATTGCTGTAAGTAACAGTTTCCGGCCAACAACACTGACTGCTCTGTTCTGATTGGTCGCTGCCTCACAAGTTTCACGTAAGAAATAAAATATAACTATTTAATTTAACGCCAAAGGAAATCCCAAGAACGCACAAGGCGTGCTAAGTTCCATTGGAAACCAGTATATAAGAAAACACACTTTCATTTCTGCTGCACACGAAATAAGACATAATTTTAGAGGCCGGCTGATTTTTGTTATTGTAAACCCATATTTATAAAGGCTGTCAGGTAATTCTCGGATACTGACTGCATCACAACAATCTGTGATCAAAACTAAGAAGAACACTATTTTTTGGTACAATAGCCCTTAGTTTTCGATAATAGTAGATATAAATACTTTATTTGACATAAAGCACCCTTTTCTTTCTCGTTGGTGGCCTACTTCGCCGCTCGGCGGCCATCTTCTCGTCTAAATAAAGCTCCACTCTGATACACCGTCTTCTCTTCCTCTTCAACTGGATGGTGAATTATCTGTACGGTGCAACACAAGTGGCTACTCCAGGTCTGGCGGTGAGAAACACCCGAGTGCCAGCCATCCTAAGAGGACCTTTCCCCGCCGTATTTCCACCTCATACCCACAGCAAAGGCACCATTGCGGGGTGGATGGTTTGTGACAAGACAGCATATTGCGTATACTGTGCTCTAATTCACGCATTGTGAGGCGAATCGTATTCGGCCCCTCCCGCATAGTTTGCAGAGTGTTTGAACGCGATGTTGAACTACTATATTTTGGGTCTGTGGTGCATGCGTGGGTATGCGTATTGTTATGTAACAACGGCCATAATGAATAAGATTAACATATGGATGTTTATGCATGTTCCCTATCCTACACATATTTTCTATTGTCCATGCATTCCATGCTGTATCATGTGTGTATTTAATTTGCGTATTTAAAAAGATTTATCCTAAATCTAATTCTCACAAAAAATATATATTAGTCATTATTTATGCCTCAAGTTTCGCATATAAACTCTTTATTAATAATATTTTTGTTTCATTACTTTTTTATATCACCAAATTTAATAGCACAACCTACCATCTATTCTCTGCGTATTTCTGCAGTAAAAATTCAGTTATCATTTCAAAACAATTTTGATTGCCATCATATAATAATATATAGCTTTCTAAGTCCCTTTTTTATTACGGAATTTACGTGAAATCGGATACAGTTAGAAAATATTTAATAAACCATATAATGTTTATACATGCTTAAATGTTGTAGTGATATGATATTAACCAGAAAAGGTCTATTTTTATGTACTTCTGAGTAGTGCATAATTTAAATAATAATTTGTTTAAAACTATATTTGGCAATCATTTGCCGTTGCACAGACAACCATTATCAATTCCTATACTATTAAATTTTCGTCTAGTGTATATTAATTAAACACTTTAATATAACCATATACGGCATATTTTATACAACAAATCGAATTTGATTTCATGCAGTCTCTTCGCATAAATTTACGTGTTTACTTCCTTAAATGGTTATTTCATATTTTTGATACCAACTAACGGTTTTTTGCGTACAACAATTTCTATGGTATCGATGCGTTTATTCAATTATTTCCGGCTCGTAAAATAACAAAATCACATTACGGAGAGACTGGGCATTCGTTCTTTATTGTAAACAAACGCCAAAACCAACGCGAGGAACAAATACCGGACAGTTCTACGATCAGCGGCGATTGTGCGAACACCGGACAGTTCTACGATCAGCGGCGATTGTGCGAACACCGGATAGTTCTATGATCAGTGGCGATTGTGCGAATAAAAACCTAGTGGCAAGAAGTTCTACTATTACTACATATTCAGACATTTTTACTAACATTTATAATAATTAACATTTGTTAATAAATATTATCCACTTTTAAAAAATTTGACATGTTATGAATTAATTAGAGTGGTTTAAATTTTGACCATGGTCAAATAAAAATTCTATAAAGAAAAATAAAATTTCGACTTCATATCCGCCATGTTTTTAAGGTATCATAATATCATTGGAATGCACTACTGAACGCATGTGCTGCTATCTGCTGACTGGAGGTGACAACAACACTCTGTTTTATCCCAGAAAACTTCAAGCGGTCCGGTATTAGTTTTCAGTGTATTTGCCAAGACCTTGATAATACGCTCTTTTACAAAACATATTAGTGCTGGCAGAAACCACTTACACCAGGTGCAAAGAAAATCAGAAATGTTTGTAAAGACATCGACTACAGAACAAGCTGTCAGTCGGTTGACTGGCAGTATGCTGCAACTCGACATAATACAGTAAAGATGCTGTGAGGCGTGGGCTAATAGGATGGTGAAAAGTAGTATTCTAGCGAGAAAAATAACTGACGTTTCTCTAGAAGTGCTTACAGCAACACACTTCTAGATCATCTTCGGGGCTGGTAAGTGTCTACCGACCCTCGAATTGCCGAAGCATATTTTTCCCGAGACCTGGTCGTTTGCTATAGTCGAGAATTCTCTTCCTCTCCGCGGAAGGTAACGGGAAGCCAGGGAAACTCCTTCCGTGACTCAGCCGCTCTGTACCGAAGTCTCACCCACAGGGCTGTCTGTATAATATTTCAGTCGGCCCCTGGATTTTTTTTTTTTTTAATAGTTCCACTAACCAATTCCGTCAGGCATGTCCGTTAAGTGGACGCGAAGCAGACATTAACGTACAAATTAAAAAAAATAATAAAAACAAGGAAGGGAGAAGGGAACGACAATATTTATGGGATTAGTTAAAGTTTCGAATTTCACGAGCGAGCCATTACGAAGCGGAGCCGAGGGCCGACCTTAAATCTCGTCGCTTGTTGGGCGCAGAAGACGCATTGCCCTGTGCCGCGATCACTACACCTCATTTAACACTCATTTTAAATTCCGATCAGAGGAATTTCAATATCACACTCCCCCCACCCCACCCCCTGGGAGGGCCGCGGCCAATGGGAGGCCGTGTTGATGGCAGCCAGCCAGCTCCGCCCTAGGGGCAGCTTCCCCCCCCCTACGTCGTTCCGCCGGGAGAAAATAATTAATATAAATATTTACCGGCGGGGTCGGAGGTAATAACGGTCCAACAAATCTACACGGCGTTACATCAGGAAGCGTTATATCGCGCCAGTGACAGACTTGTTAATGGGAAGAGGAACTGTAGACCGTGGTCAAGAGGGCGCCCCCAGGGGCTGTCCGGCCAACTACCCTAATTTACGGCCCCTCGGAGGGGGGAAGGGGTGTTGCTATATAGAATGTCCGTCGACTAATTAACCCCCGCGCGTCCCTCGGTATTTGAATACCGGCGGCGCGGCGTCGTGTGGGCAGTCGCGGGAAATTGGTTGCGGTAATGACGCGGCTCGGCGGCGTTTATACATGCAAATGGCGCTGTAATCTCGGCAGGAGGAGTCTCTCCTTCACACTTTCTCTGGTCGCTGGACGCCGACCCAGTGGGGCGGACGCCCACGTACGCTTGCTCCGACTGCCGTCCCCGGCGTCGCCTCACCCCGGCGCGCACTGATCTCCGTCCACCGTCGGCGTTTAGCAAGGTACTGCAGCACTCTGTCTTTCCTGCACTACGAGGCACAGAGTAGCTGACATTGCAGAGGCGAAGCAGCCGTGGGTATCTCGAGCTCCTCCCCCAGCTGAAGGATTGCTCTCCTGCACTGAGGTTGCGAATCCTCTCCTGGACACTAGATTAATAGCGAGGCGTTAGATCATAAACTCCGGCCGCACACGCCGGTGATATGGACTCAGTGGCCGGCAAACTGTCCCCTCGGCCCTCGGCATCCCAGCTGGTGGGACAACTATCGCAGACGCAGGGCCCTCTCTCAAAGCCTCGCGGAGCCAATCAGCGAATGAGTAGCTGCTCACACACCAGAGGGACGACCACGCAGTTTCTCTTCCCCGTACTCGGACTCTACCTCAAGTAATAAGGAATCCTTCTCACAATCCAATAACCAGTCGTATTAAAGGAAAAATCATAGACCCTCGTGCAGAAAATAACAGTGGGGTGGAGTGGAGAGATTTGAGCGGCTCTTAGCATCAAGGTCCTGAGAGCCGATGAGGCTGAAAACAGGTGAGCATGGAGCAGCACCGGAACGCAAGGGCGGGGGAAGCGGGATATATCCGAGAAAAACCCGCCGGCCAGCGGCAACGTCCGGCAAGATTCTAAAGTGCAAAAAACTGGGGGTGACCCCAACGGAAATCGAACCTGATTCGCTTAGGTGTGTGGCGAGCAGTCTGACCACCGCACCACCGCGGCTCCTCCAGAAAATAATATCCTATCAAATAAAAATATATTCACATTTTACTTCTGTGAACTTATCACTTTCTCATGTCTGATAGTGTCTGCTAAGATATTCCTCCGCAGATTACTTCGGGCTTCTGGTAGCTTACTCATGATTTCCTGCCGGGGTATGTCGTCCTGCAGTTTCACGGTGCATCCTGCCGGGGTCCGTCGTCCTGCAGTTTCACGGTGCATCCTGCCGGGGTCCGTCGTCCTGCAGTTTCACGGTGCATCCTGCCGGGGTCCGTCGTCCTGCAGTTTCACGGTGCATCCTGCCGGGGTCCGTCGTCCTGCAGTTTCACGGTGCATCCTGCCGGGGTCCGTCGTCCTGCAGTTTCACGGTGCATCCTGCCGGGGTCCGTCGTCCTGCAGTTTCACGGTGCATCCTGCCGGGGTCCGTCGTCCTGCAGTTTCACGGTGCATCCTGCCGGGGTCCGTCGTCCTGCAGTTTCACGGTGCATCCTGCCGGGGTCCGTCGTCCTGCAGTTTCACGGTGCATCCTGCCGGGGTCCGTCGTCCTGCAGTTTCACGGTGCATCCTGCCGGGGTCCGTCGTCCTGCAGTTTCACGGTGCATCCTGCCGGGGTCCGTCGTCCTGCAGTTTCACGCTGCCAAATGGAGTCTGCTGCGTGTACACAGTCTTGATCAATCACATGCACACCTTGTAACAGCTCAATTGCTGTCGCTGCTGCCGACACCGGTAAACACACGCGTAAAAGTTTCACAGTACTAAGACGAACTGAATCTGTCAAACACAGTAGGGAAATCACCTGCGTGCTCTCTAGGATCGCCTCGTGTGACCAGTAACTTAGGGTGAATACTGGTTTCGCATCCTAGCTATTACTGCACCTCATCTTCATTATTTATTTGAGCCAATAACATCCAGCAACTTGGGTGTTTCTTGCTGGCTATAAGCATAAAGAAAGTACACACGTGAAGGTCCTAAACTAACAATTTACTTAACTCGACTACAGTATTATATAATCTCTGGCGCGGGAACAAGAAACTGCTGTTTACGAAATAGTTACATTGTCCTTTAAATCTGCCGTCATACACTGAGAAAAAGGTTTGGTTGAATCTAACAAAGTTTGTTTGGCGCAACCAAGGTAAATGTTTGTTTAGTAGCAATTAAATATTTTGTTGTTGAAACCAAATTATTTCGCTTTTCTTAATTGGTTGTCCCAAACAATGATTTGGTTAGTGCAACTAAAGATTTGTTTGTCTCTAAGTACATTAGACAGTTTCAGTTAGTATTTTAGAAAATCGGAATCCTGACCAAAATTCGAACTTATAGGTTGAATATGCTTTATCAGGATGTTTATACCATTATTAAGTACCAATATACGCACTAACTAACACCGTTACTATCCTAATAGTCGCAAAATTTCTAATAAACTCTCGAGCTGTATTTTTGAACGAAAGCAATCAAATGAGTGGCAAAACGAATATAAACACTTAATTCAACAAAACGTTTTGTTGGAACCCTAATTTCTTTCGGCCAAACACAGAGGCTTTGTTAATTGAAGCATGTATTTCGTTAGAAGAACCAAATTAATATAGTTTCTTTTCAAGTTTTGTCTCTTACAAAATATTCTGTTGGGGCAGCTAAATGTGTTTTTGGCCCCATACAAACGAATGTTTTGTTGGCTGTTTCTCAGTGTATCTGCTTGTTGTTTAAATGGGACTTGAGGCCGGGCTCGACAGACTTGCACATGCGCACTGAAGGGCCGATCAAATATGTCTTTATCTACAGCTTCTGTTATAAGTCGTTCCTCTCTAACACTTGATCACCTGAACTCTGTCGCTCCAGCACTAAGTTGTTATCATTGGTCAGAATTCTTCAGGAAGACTAAGATATAAATGTCACTCAGGCACCCAAGAGCAAGGTACATACGTCAGTAATCGAGCTAAGATATGTTAGTTTACAACAGGTGGTAATCACATAGAAGAAGATAAAAATATATAGAGAGGCCAGTCGACATGGGCTGTTTTACATAGCTGTATTCGTGCGTCTCATTTCCCCAGGTGTAGTGATATATCGGAGTTTAAAACTTGACCACATTTAATTGCTTCCTCCTATGGCAAAAAAAAAAACATCGTTATGGTATTAACAGTTACAATTGTCGCGAAATGTAATCGCAGATGTGTAAGTTATTTATATTAATAGCAATGTGTTGTTTAAATCAAACTCTGAATAGTGTCACGATGTATGGGGCGAGGTAGGCTTAACAATCTGAGCAATGATGTTGTACCTGAGCTAAAGGACTCCACTTTCAGGATCGAGTAGCGACATCGACAAGTCGACCACGACGTGAGAAGTGTTGAATGTTCTCTGATAAAAGTTACGATGTTTTATGTAAGAGGGTTTAGAATATATCACGTGGTTTTGAATATTTCGCTGATAGAGCAATTTTACGATTGCCATTGATTGTGTTAATGTTAAACTATGCTCTAATATTATTTTGCAGAATACGAAACCAGTGAAAGTATTGTGTTCTTAATAACCTTTAAAGACAAAGAAAATTTTTTTAGTAGCATAGCCTAAATTTGCAGTCGGGCACAAGCCCCAAAACTTCAACCGGCTTGACATCAGAGCCAAATATTTGCCGTGTTGCACACTACATGGATCTGCGTAACCAACTCTTCATTGTCAGAACCAATAACAAATATGGTGTTCTAGCTAATATCGGTACTAAACAATAATGAACCTAAGCCACGGAAAAAGATAGAGTATGGAATCGGTTTTCAACAAATAGTATCGGTCGCAAACCTGCTGGCTGTTTCTCGAAGAGGTCAGCCTTTCCCATAAATGTTCTAACTTTTCTGCAAACCAGAAGTATAATTGTTAAGCCCATTTTGAGGCTTTAAAGCGGCAGTCTACAAGGTGCAAGAACTGCGTCGCAGTGTATTTGAAAAGGCTTTTTTTTTAAACCAGTTAACCTTGCTCTAAAATGATTATCTACGAAAAGAAAACACACTTCATACTAGTGACGTATGGTACTTTCAAGACACCACGCACATCAGAAACATTATTGTAATGTCCCCCAACATTTTATTTCCTCATTTTAATCATTTTATTTGAAACACAAAGTTTAAAGTTATGTTAATATAAAATTTATGTGTATCTGATTTTACAAAAACCAATTTCAAATCAAACACTACATTTTGGCAACAGGTGTTGAAAATTACTTTTGAATTTCACGAGAAAAATTCTTTGAATACTTGTTGCCAAAGTAAAGTTTGCGTACAAAAAACCCGAGATTACACATTTAACTGTTTCTCTTCTGTAAATGAGGGAGAACATGCTGGTTTCTCTTCTGTAAAGCAGGGAGAACATGCTGGTTTCTCTTCTGTAAAGCAGGGAAGACAAGCTGGTTTCTCTTCTGTAAAGCAGGTGGACCAAGGTGTTTTCTCTTCTGTAAAGCAGGGAGACCAAGCTGGTTTCTCTTCTGTAAAGCAGGGAGACCAAGCTGGTTTCTCTTCTGTAAAGCAGGGAGACCAAGCTGGTTTCTCTTCTGTAAAGCAGGGAGACCAAGCTGGTTTCTCTTCTGTAAAGCAGGGAGACCAAGCTGGTTTCTCTTCTGTAAAGCAGGGAGAACAAGCTGGCTCTGACTAAGTTCAGCGAACTGTCCGTATAAATATATGTTTCAAAATATAAGTGCTTTGCCTCTTTTAATGAAACCAATGCATGTTAATTTTATGCAAACACTTCCTTTTTAAATAAAACCGTCAATATATTGAAAAAATTTTACGTGAAAAATTCAAAGTTCTGGTACGAAAACCTGATTTGAACTGCGCTGTAGGCGAATAATGAGCCATTTCGAGGACACGAACATCAGACGCGCAGCATTCAAACTTGTTTATATTCTACGGCTGAAGAATGAGGCCGTACACAGGTTGCTATGCGCTATTCTTGGCAAAGTGAGATATTTTTAAGACCCTTCCAGATGGCATAATTACTCAAAAGTTAAATTTTATTGTGGCCTCAGGCGTTAACATTTGAGAGATATGAAATATATACATTGTGTTTTTTAGTCACATGGCAATTTTTATATTCACAATTGGTGACAAAGTACAAATTAGCTGGAAGGAACTCAGCAATTTGCACTGCGTGCTTATTTACTCGTATTCAAGACGGGCTGGATTTCTATCACTTATATTTTAAATGAAAGGAACTTCACTAACGTTTATCCCTGCTTTCTTACTAACGTGCTGTTGGTTCGCGCAAAACTGAATGACTTACCGCACTTAATAAAGTTAATTTACAGCTTTCTAAGATCCTGACAAGTTTAAACGAAACAATGACATTATCTCCACGCGAATTTTGTTTCCAGTGGCGAAGAAATGTTTTTTTTTTTCGTCAGCGAGGACTTTAAAAATCCTAGAATGGTACTTCTAGTGCACTCTAGAAAATTACGTACAAAGTTTTCTTTTCAACAAATAAAACCATTTCTTAGAGGGTTTTTTTTTGTTTACAGAAACAGATTATTGGGTATAATTAAAAAGATAAAGTTACAGAAACATAGGTTTGGTTTGCTGTTAATTAGCGTTTTTTGTATCAGTTTTTGTTTCCTGGCTACATTACCTTTCTTTACATTCTTGAAGTTGCCTTTCTTTCAGAGTAAAAAATAACTAGTATTTCGTATAGCGATATTAATGGTTTGCTGTCAATTAGCGTTTTTTGTATCAGTTTTTGTTTCCTGGCTACATTACCTTTCTTTACGTTCTTGAAGTTGCCTTTCTTTCAGAGTAAAAAATAACTAGTATTTCGTATAGCGATATTAAAGGTTTTCTGTCGTTCATTGAAGTTTTCGTTACCCAACTGTTGTCCCAACGCAAACGTTAATAAAACAATATATTCTGCATTTACGAAACTGCAACTAATCAAATGTACTTACAGTCCTGCAGATGTTCAATGTCATTCTGAAGTACAGTAATTCACCAAATCACATACCTGAATTCCTCTGAAGTGCTCAAATTACACTTTGGACCATTTTAATACTTTGATAGACTTACAACCTACCTATCAAAAGTAGTAGGAACATAATAAGGCAAAGTGGTCGTTTTGTTAAAGGCGTTAGACTCAAAATACGCGTGGTTTGGGGGGTGGAGAATGTTTTAGTAAGTAAATGTAATTATACGAGATTTGTTATTTCTCTCTTATTTACTAAACATGGCTGTTTTTCAAAGCACGCATTTTCCTCATTATCACGAAAATATTACCACATGACCCGTTGGTCGGCGGGTTTTCTCGGGGATCTCCCGTTTCCCCCACCATTTCATTCCGGCGCTGCTACATGCTCACGTCAACCATCCTCATCGGCTCTCAAGACCTCGCTGTTAAGAGCCGCCCAACTCTCTTCACTCACTCACCACATCACCACAAAAAAGGCGGTTAAATTTTTGTAACGGTAATGAAAGTTTATCATAGTCATTACCATTAGATAAAACAAAAATTATGTTTGAAGCAAGTCTAATTTGCAGTGGTTCATATTTGAAGAAAATTTTCTTTGCGGCAACACCATATCATGTGTTGCTAAGTGTTCTGACAGCGCGTGTTTCATCACGGTTGTGGGAGAGTATCAATGACAGGAGACAGACTGTGTGTTAAGTACGTACAAGAGAGTGCGGTGGTGTTGTCCGCTCGCTCGGGCGAGGCAGTCAGCTGTCAGTCACCGCGACACCGGACAACTGCACGGACAGAGGCGAAACACGCATCGCGCACCCACGGAATTGCTCATTGCTGTTTCTGTACGGATAAAGGAAACTGGGAGAATTACAGCTTTTTTTTTTACGTGCGTGGCAGCGGTGGCGTAGTGGCCAGGGCGCTCGCCTCCCACCACGGCGATCCGGGCTCGATCCCCGGCGGGCTCACTCCCGGATCTTCACATGTGGGAATCGTGCTGTACGATGCCGCCTGCCGGTGGATTTTCCCGGGGTACTCCCGCTTCCCCCGCCCCTGAATTCCAGCGCCGCTCCATTCTAGAGTCTCATTTGTCATGCCCGGGGATGACGGTCACCTACGGGCCCAGCTGGAAAGACAGTCACTCGGAGGGTGTTTGCCTTTCCCTGGGTGAATACGCCATTTATTTTTATTTTTCTTAACGTTTAGAATTAAATTTGAACTTTCTTCATTACCTATTTCATTTACGTATTTTAACTGTGTGTTCCCATAAAA
Organism: Clitarchus hookeri; assembly: GCA_002778355.1. NCBI lineage: Eukaryota > Metazoa > Arthropoda > Insecta > Phasmatodea > Phasmatidae > Clitarchus > Clitarchus hookeri. Next base: position 465,052 of record NQII01000674.1, on the reverse strand, counting down.
AAAAATATGTTTATCATATTACGTAAATTTTAATTTCTTTACGTAAGTGAAATCGTTATTTACTTGATCTGTCACGAGCCGAACTTTCTTGCGGTGTAGCAGTAAATCGTGTACTGTCATTTTAATCCATTTGCGGTTACTTCCAACTTTCCTGAAGCCCTGCTGGAGTTATACTTTCAAGCTATCCCTCCGCCTCGTGCAAACAAAGCTGGTCCGAGTATGAAAAATAACACCAAAGGGACAACGCACCGCATTCGTGGGCACTCTGCGTAATAATATTTTGCATAAGAACTATTTATTACTACGAATTACTAACACAACTATTGTCTCACATTTTTTTAATTCGTATTAATTATAAATTAAATATTATAATATATTGAAAAAATATAAAAAAAAGTTCAATTTGACCAACAAGTAAGGCACGTTTATGTTAACACAAGTATGGAATGCGGGCGGTACATGGCGTATTTAAGGAACAGACATACACGTCGTATATAGGATTAGTTTTCAAAAGTTTGATTTAAAAAGTGTGAAGAAACCGCAAATAGACTATAGAGGTTATTATCCATGAGCTGGAAAAACCAGTGAACTCAAACACTTTCCTCAACATTATGTCGTCAGTAGGGCAGAATTCTTGAAACATACTATAGATAATTTTCAAATATTGACATACGGCACAGTGAAATCGCGGAGAACTTTTCAGCCAACATATTTCCGTCAACACTTACGAATGGATGATCAGGTTTATTGACTCGGCTAAGTTCTTTGCAAATCAGTCACAAGCGTTCTGCTCCAGATAATGAGAATCCTTTTTGGCCAGATGGAATGATTTTTTAACTTCATTCATAAATGACAGCCAATGACGAAGGAAAGTTTTTGGACTAGGGTACAGTACGTTGAAGCAGAGGAAAAAGTAAATTTTTATTACAACGGACCATTGTTAGGGACAGGAAAATTTTTCGTTTTAAACCAACCATAGGCTAAACTCCACGACCCTAACTATTTTAGAGCCACAGCTTTACGCTCATTGGCCAGGTGGCGCGAGATACATTTGCTGCTTTTTTTTTTCGTTGCAGGCCTGCTATTGGCTAGTAGTCCACCTGGGCGTGTCTAATAAACCACGATCTAATTGCAAACATTCTAGAAATGTACACGTGTTTGAATTCTACCTCTTCCTGAAATGAGTTCACGAAATTTTCCAGTGCCTGACCGTTGTACACTGAAGAGCCAAAAAAACTGGTGCACCTGCCTAATATCGTGTAGGGCCCCCGAGCACGCAGAAGTGCCGCAAGACGACGTGGCATGGACTCGACTAATGTCTGAAGGTATGCAGGAGGCAATTCACACCATGAATCCTGCAGGGCAGTCCACAAATACAATCTGCGCCAATTTGAGAAATGGTTGCACGTCTGTCACGTTTAATGATTCTCGTCAGTCGTCGTTTGTCCCGTTCTTTCACGATTTTTTTCCGGCTGCAGCGATGTCGAAGATGTGATGTTTTACCGGATTCCCGATATTCACGGCACACTCGTAGATGCTATGTCCCATCTCTCGTGCGCCGACCATAACACCACGTTCAAACTCACTTAAATCTTGATAACCTGCCANTATGTCCCATCTCTCGTGCGCCGACCATAACACCACGTTCAAACTCACTTAAATCTTGATAACCTGCCATTGTAGCTGCAGTACCCGATCTAGCTGCCGACCGCATCGCGTTACTCTGATTGGTTCCATACCTCTGTTATTTGCATACGCACGCCTATGCCAGTTTTTTT
>NQII01000674.1:434533-457614 GCA_002778355.1 Clitarchus hookeri | reverse complement strand
CTCGCGTTACAGCGGGGCAACCAGCCCGCGACGAACCCAGTCTGCACCGGAACCAACAACAGCTCCGAGGAGGGGGATCGCCCTACATGCCCGCTCGACCCTCTGCTCAAGGCCACCGACACTCACGCCGCACTTGATCCCGCTAGTCTGTCTCCAGTTTGGCACGCAAGGCTTTACCTACTTAATCGATATCTTAGATCGATCTGGACCGAGACAGAAAATCGGACGGACTGTCAACAATAATGTTTGCGATCTTTTTCGGGCCGGATGTAAGAACATAACGTGAACTCTATGCGTTAGGTTGTGCCGTGGCCTTGGATACAAAATTACCCATTCAAAAATATTATCAACAAAACTTATAACGACATCAACGATCAAAATATGAAATTCCGTAAATATCAAACAATAAAAAAAAAAAAAAAAAAGCGACAGTTTAAACTAAAGAAAATTCACGACCTGAAATGCCACATAAATAATGCCTTTGAATCAAAAAATTGTTTTACAAGAAATAAATAGGATCTTGAAAAAACTAGACAGCCTTCATATCCATTCTTAAATCACTTATTTTGGTGTATATTTATTTTATAATAATCGGTTATTAATCGGCATCCTTATACGCAGTTCCTGCTGCGTGAGCACAGGCTAGATTCCCCTCATCTCTCTCGCAACACTACACAAGCAGCCAATCACAGTGCCACTCCAGCAAGGTAATTCTAGTCTCACCCCATTTTCGTTCATTGATGGCACCAAATTACTTAAGTATATTATTGTTCCTGAAGATAAACGTAATAATTGATACTACTAATTCTCAATACGCCCCCACTCCACTTCACACAGCTGGCACGCACGCCTGACATTTCAGAAACCTATTCACGGTTTTTGCCTCCACTTTCACTTATCACAAAAGCCTGGTCGGAGAGCCAACATCTTCGACCAAGCTGCTGCCTTCCTCCCCAACCCCCTGTGGAGGCTGGGGATGGAAGAGAGCATGTGTTGCGTATCGGGCGTACCGCGATGTGGGGCATGGTTGTTCATCATAGGTTGGCGTTCAGAAATATACAATACCATTTTAAATCACGATAATCAACAATGCTCAAATGTGGCAGAACTTATCCCAGTGTCTTGTAAATAAACAAACAAACACAGTGCCCATAAATTATGTTACACAATCAATAATCACCGGAACAACAAAACATTATAGTGTGGTCACTAACGTGAAAATTATAGTACTCTTCTGCTCTCATACTGCCAGACACAATTAAGCCACTATTACAATTTAATTGTTTGGAAGGTGTAGGTGCTAGGCGAACGGGACACCACGTACATAATACCTAGAAACTGAGTCTAGTAACATATTATTTTTAATTAGTTGTTAATTGTCCACAGGTGTCCACACATATGTCCACACATAAATGAAAAGAATATATAATTGCAGTTTGAAAATAAATATTTTAATTAACTCACTTGAATTTATAAACAAAAAATTCTCAAGTTACCAGTTAAACATTCAATGAATAATTGCGGTATTAATTGTAGAAATTAACTCGAGAAATGATGATGGCCTTGAAAGCTTCGAAAACCTTGGAATGTTTGAAGAGCTCTAGAGTGTACCCGTAAATTGTATCTGACATTAATTTTAAACACGAATGCGCATTTTCTTATACTTGGCCAATGATTTGCATTAAACAATAATTAATAAATTAGAGATAAATACTGAAATTATATTTTACGTCAAAAACGTTTTAAGAAATAAATGTTCATCAATCAGTGACTTATCAGCCATGGTCCAGAAGATAATAGGATTAATAAAACAGTTTTCCATGAATCTAGCACTTAGCTGTTACTTCTCCAAACGAAGATATGAAGCTGGAGATGAACATCTTGCTCTGGACGGCAAATAAGAGAAGCGGGGTAAGTAGTTATCAAACGGAAATAAATACTTGATCGGAAAAAAAATATTCCAAAACATGATATAAACTACGTCTAAACTTTGAATGAAACTAGGAATCCAAAACATAGTATAAAACTGGGTCCGGAGAAAGACTAATGCTGTACTCACCCATCTTGGAGGGAAGAGAAGTAACTGCGTAGGCTTATGAAGAATATTAACCAATTAAATTTTGCTACATATTTACTAAACTATTATCTTTGCACTAGCCTACATGACGATAACTAAATAAACTGCTGCAGCGGAAACCACCCTCCTGCCGCAACCTACCCGAACACGGGAGCACACGGCGAACACGTCATGCCGCAACCGCGTCTGTGCAGAGTCAGGCAGAAAAAAGTTAGCAACGGCGGAAGGATGCGAAATTGCGCGATGCGCGAGGGCACAAAGGCGACAAAATTTAGTTCGGTGGCCATTCCTACTGAAAACGGCCCACAGATATTCAAAACTGTTCCACAGCGAGAATAACGCGCGTTGAACCTCCGGCAAGTTGCGCGGACGAGATACAGCGCGAGGCGTCCCACGCCTCGAGGAGAAGCGAGCGTGTCGACTAACATCCTGTTTGCAAGCTGAGCTTTCTGCAGCCAGCAACCGGCTTCCTGCCAGACTTGGCAGCGAAGAAGTTAACTCTGTACTAACTCCAATGCGTGTACACCTGACTGAAATAACACACCTGCCCTAAAATTGGAATACCTCACCATAAGCCTAAACATTACCAACATACTGACACAATTAATTGGACAAAAAAATATCAAACTCTATGAAATTAGGTAAAATCTGGAAAGTTTTGTGCAGCAAAATTTCATTAAATTTTAGAACTGCACGGTAGTGGTTAGACTGCTCGCCTCTCACCGAGACGAACCGGGTTCAATTCCCGGTCGAGTCACCCGGATTTACGGGCTTGGGAATCGTGCCGGACGATGCCCCTTGTTCCGCGGGTTTTCTTGGGGATCTCCCGTTTCCCCCGCCCTTGCATTCCGGCGCTGCTCCATATTAACCTCGCTTCTCCCTCACCAGCTCTCAATACATCGATGTTAAGAGACGCCCACACCTCTGCACTGCGGTCTTGACTGAGTGCCTTTTAACTTATTTGCTAACAAGTAGCCTAGCCAATAGGGCAAAATTTCGCAGTACTGTGCAGCCAATCACACACAAGAACCATTCCCAGAGCCTCGCGCAACCATTCCGAGAAAGAGTGCGCCTAAATCAAAGGAACCACCATGTAATTTCGTATTTATGTAGTATTGAGTTACACCGTTGCCACACGCATCATGTGCGCCTCTGCACTGTAGGCTGCTCTGCGGCGCGGTCGACGCAGCCGAGGGTAAACGACGGCTCGGGACAGGCGGGGACGTGCCACGAATACAACAGCGGAAGGAGGCGGGCTGGTGTCGGCGATAGTCGCCTTTATGGATCATGACTCAGAGCTAATAGCGGCCGCGGGCAGGGTCTTTACACCTGATAAGTCTCCGTCGTCGAGCTCGTAAACGTCCGGCCACTTCTCGGCGAGGCAATTTATTAGCGATNCTTTACACCTGATAAGTCTCCGTCGTCGAGCTCGTAAACGTCCGGCCACTTCTCGGCGAGGCAATTTATTAGCGATTGACGTCCGGGAAGGGTTGGAGGGCCGGCCTGGTAACGGGATAGGAGCGGATTACAAATCACTGCGTTATCGTCGCCGCGATTGGGGGAGGGGCGTGTGCTAGTTAATAGAGCGCGCCTTATCGCGGCAACCCTTCCTCAGGGGGTGGTCCACCCCTCGCTTTACCCGGTTTTCCACTTAGCCCCGCGGTGTCTCCGTCTTCTGGGGAGGCCACCCCCGGCGCAGAAGTTAACCGCAACTCCGGGTCTACCAGCAACACCGACACAGAGTAGTCACCTGTACAGAAGTGCGTTTTCCTTTTCACAACCTACCTTATATTCTAAGTGTTAAGGAGCCCGCCTACCTAGCGCTTTTTTTCCGCGTTTGAGATGGAGAAGCACGAGAGTGATAAAGACGAAACTGTCACGCGCTTCAAGTGCTCCATCGTCGCTAAGGCTCTGAACTGATGTGCAGTGTTCTGGTCGCACTGCTTGTACCTATGGCACTTTCAGCGATAGCCCTATTATTTAATGGGTGGAAAGTCTGTACGAAGGTTCACTGCAGGGCTCTGGAGTAGTCTTGTATGTATCAGAAGCGTATATTTAGAAATACAGCTCTTTGAAAAAGTAGTTTTTAGCCCTTGTGGAGTTCTCTGAAATAGTGTTTTGTATGTGCGTGACGTCTTGAAAGCACTCAACAGCCCTCGTCTGCTGGGTGTGTCCTTTTCGTAGAGCAGCTTAGTGAACGCACGTTTAATAGTTCCGTAGAAAAACGAGTGCTTGAAACACTGGAACGCATTTCAAGCTCCTGGGAGCTAAGTGCGTCTCAGGGCTGAGGGCCATACGCCTACAAGAGAAGGAATGCATTCAAGGAGACACGCACCACGCCAGCAAGGGATTGGGCTGCCGTCAGCCTCTCTCAGTGCACTTATTGCTACACTACAACTAGTAAGATAAATGGGAAAACCGGCATACACAGCGTAATAACCATTTCGTAAGGAAATAATTCAAAACTGTTACACATATTGCTAGAAAATTCTACAGGATACATATAGGCCTTGGTATGGAACCATGGCCTTTTTTTAAGTGGGAAGAAGAAGAAATGTAGAGATGGGGAGGGAATTTTTATTTAAATTTATTTGATGTTTGCATATAACTTTGGTGAGGGGAGTGGAGCTATTTGACCTTTCCCCTCGGAATACCCAGTATAGATTTATTGTACAGAAGTGTTTACTCGGTCAGTATAGTAGCGCAGGCCGAAGAACAAACTTAACTCCACCTACCCTAGCAAAAGAGAGAAAAAACGACTTGCGAAGCACCAATACTGCCCAAAATAGGTAGCTGGTAAAGAGGCAGACAGATCCAGTGTTACTCTGTTTCAGTACCATGTGCGGAGAGCTGTTTGAGTTGAGTTGAGATATTTGGACGGCTCTTAACAAGAAGGTCTTGACAGCCGATGAGGGTGAAATGAGCTGAGAATGGAGCAGTGCCGGAATGCAAGGGCGGGGAAAACAGGAGTTCTCCGAGAAAACCCGCCGACCAGCGGCATTGTCCGGCATGATTCCCACGTGTGAAAAGAAAACCCGGGAGTGGCCCGGCCTTGCATTGAACCAGGGTCGTTCTTGGTGGGAGGCGGGCAGGCTGACCGCTCAGCCACCGCGGCCCCCTTAGAGGCTACGTGTTGCACCGCGTGGAGCGGAGGACGGGTGCATCTCAGACATCTGAGTCTCCCGGGATGACCCCGAGCCAGGACTCGCCTCTCCCCAGCATCTCACTGGACCACCTCGCAGACCACTGGCAGTCGTAGCTCACTCCTACCTCGGCAGGGGAACTGCTATTGACGACCTGCCTTCCCGCAGTCAAGGCTATGCAGTTACCTACGTCGCAAGTTGTTTCGCCCGCGCCGTCACTGAGGAAGAACTACAACAGGTTCCCGTGTCTTTATTGCAAGTCAGTCTATACTCCATCGTTCTCTATTTACTCCGGGTGGGAACGATTACTCCGTGACCTCTGCACTTACCGACCTGTCATCTGCTACGCTGGGAGAACAGCCAACAAAATATTTGTTTGCGCAGGACGAAAAAATATATTTAGTTCAGCAAACAAATAATGTAAAGCCACAAGATTAATTTCGCTCATTTAACTAAATACACGCTTTGATAAACGAAGATTCTGTGTTTGATCAAAAGAAATTAGAAAGTCAACAATATATTTAGTTAACTCGAATGTATTTCGTTTGGCCACACATTTGATTGCCTTTGTTTGAAAATACAGCTAGAGTGTTTATTATCGCGTGAATGACCTTATAAAACAAGTTCAATATAAAAATTAAACGTTATGCTGTGAAATTTGAAATATTAATTTGCGTACGTTGTCCACAGTTTTTGAAAAGAATATGTTTTAGAACACTATAATTTCTTCAGTAGTCAGTGTAACTGATTTTGCTAAGACCTGCTGCTTGTCCGCAAGTGATCTAGATTCGTGTCTGGGCCGGCCTTAAAATTCCCTTTATATATTAACCGAAAATGTTTAAATGTACGTAGAACCAAACAAATGTTTACTTGCACCAACCAAATCTTAGTTCGGGGCAACCAAATAACAATAAATCAACTTGTTTTCTACAGCAAAATATTTAATTTCCCCTATACAAACATTTGAATCGGTTGCGCCAAACGAACTTAGCTTAGTTTAATAAAATCTTTTTCTCAGTGTAGTACTACCTAAATCACAAATTATTGTAATTTGTTAGTTAAGGGAATCTATTCCCTTACACCTTCAGTTTAGCAATTTCTCGCTAAACCGTATATTTCAGAGGTTGTATGAAAATGGTTTGTTGCGTCAGAGCAAATACCGCGTGTTTCTAAAACATGGCGACAAACTCCCGTAGGCGATTCCTTACAACATTTAAAAAAAGAAAATGAATTTACAAGTCATCCAATAAAGTGATTATTAGGGAAACTATGTGCTCGCAAAATTTGAGTTTTAAAATTTCTTTACTTGAAAATATCAGAAACTACTTGCGATTAAGCAACAAATCGGTGTTATTTTTATAATGGAGATCTTAGACCTCTAAAACATGGTCGGTAATATCAACCTCCTTCCTTCTGGAAATGGCTGTCGGGACCTTATGTTTGCATCAATATTTGTAACACTACGTTCTAAGCAATTTGTAAAGAAACTTGTGAATCAGCATGTCTAGATTAACAAAAAAGGTCGCCTTGTCGGAACACTCCCGGGTGAACCGTTTGTGATANACTTGTGAATCAGCATGTCTAGATTAACAAAAAAGGTCGCCTTGTCGGAACACTCCCGGGTGAACCGTTTGTGATATAATTCAGATTGAACATTCAAAACGGCACGTGTGTTGCACAACAGGTAGGCAAATTGCAATACAGGGTAAGGCAATTTAAATGAGGATTTATCAGGGGCGCACAGCTCCCTTAATAATAACTTGTCGAAAAAAGTGTTACTTACATTTTGGTCTTATATTTTTGTCAGGAGTACACTGCCAAAAGTTTGTCCCCATGTATTAGAAACACGTTGTATAAAAACTTTCCAGACTTTCACCACCGATTACAAAAACGGGCTATTTTGTGCAAACACCTACAGAGGCTACAGTAGCNAAAAACTTTCCAGACTTTCACCACCGATTACAAAAACGGGCTATTTTGTGCAAACACCTACAGAGGCTACAGTAGCAGCTGAAATCATATGTTACAGATGTCGGGAAATGTCTTAGCCACTCAAAATGCCCTCTTGGCACAAAAAACGTAAAGTAATGCTCTATACTGTTACGTATTGGAGAAAAAGTCATAAATAAAAAATGGCTGAAACCAGTCTTCCTCAAGTGTTATTTGCAAACACACGAAAAAAATACGCGTATTCGTTCAAACACTTGTAGGTTGCTATCAGTTTTGTAATTTGTCGACGACCTATTTCATACCTACTGGAAGACTTGGAGTCAACGATGGGCATGGAAACGCAGTTTAAGTGAGGCTAACAGGAGACAAACTATAATTCGATGATCCTCCTCTTCTTAACAATAGACCGGACCACTCCTATATTTGTAGGACGTAACAGGAGCAAATAGGTAAACTGAATGTTTCTTGCCACCAATTTGAATTACAATTGAAGTGTTCCCTGCAACTTCAGTCCCTGCTTGTCGAATACACTGGCAGCAGGTTACAGCTGTCGCCGACCGCAAATAAACATCACCATTAAGTTTTGGTTTTCTTTTAAAAATACGTCAAAATATGTATGTCATATCAAGTCTCCTATAAAAAATCCTAAGAACCATCAACAGATAAGTAAGTTAGTCCATTTCTACCTTCAAACCAGGCCAACAGCGACGTCCGCCACATTTACCTAATGCGAGCATCAGGGTGAGCCTGCTGACAATGGAACCCGGTTCACCGTGATGGGAGGCGGGTCTTCTGTCCACTACGTGCAGCACTGTGGCCCCTTGTACGCTGAGAACGTGCGTGCAAGAGGCGAACTCTTCACTGGCTGGTGCACGTACGAGGTAACAAAGTGGTACCACAGGCAGAGGCTGCTTAAGAATGTGGTGTGAGGGGGTGGGGGGTTCACCGGGAATATGATCAACCCTCAACAAACAAATCTACATGAAAATGTGCTGCCAATTTTATAAAATACATGAAATTGTATCAGATCTCTTTAAACGACTGATTTTACTTCAATTCATTTATTACCGATTTCTAAAATTATGACTAGAAAGTGCCCTCGTCTATTGCCACGAATACAAATTCTATACCAGCAGATGAGCTATGGGAAAATTACATCCCTCCCAACAAACCACAAGTCTAGATCCGCTCCTAACCATAGGCCTATAAAACTGGGAGGGGGCGGGGAGAATCAAGGACGATGTTCACTCCTCTAGTAGTCAGCCATTAGGGGTGTCGGGCCTCTTGAGTTTATAAATAATTTTTGATCACTACTTCAGTTTGTTGTACGTACGAATACCTCACTGCCGACTGCTTGCCACATTATTATCAAAACACACCTTGTGTAACTATTAACATAAACACAATCAGCATTGTTACAGTAGAAATAATTTTATTTGATTGTTTAAAAACGTGTTGCTTACGTGTATAAAGGTATAAACAAACATACAGGCCACAGTACCAGAAGAACGGGAAGGCGTGTGTGAAGAAGTGTGGGCGGCTCTTATCAGTGACGTCATGAGATGCGATACGGATGAAGCGACGTAAGTGAGAAGCAGCGCTGAAATGCAGGGGCGGGAAAAACTGGAAGACCCCGAGTAAACCCGCTGACCTGCAGCATCGACCGGCACGATCCCGCTTGCAAGCATTCGGGAGCGACACCACCGGGAACCGAACCAGTTTCCCCTTGGTGGGAGGTCAGCGGTCTTATCACTACACCACAGCAGCCACAGCGAAGGAGAGGCACAGAAAGATGATATTATTATCAGAGGTTCTCAAACTGTGGTCTACAGATCACTGGCAGTCTAAGGTTTCGTCCTAAGTGGTCAGTGAAATAATTTTACCAATGATTTAAATAATTAACTTGAACTTTTTTACAGCTAACCTCCTTAATTTCAGTGGTTTTTTTTAAAGAGAATGCCAAGATATTGGTGTTAAACATCTTTAACGATTACACATCAATTTTTTCGCGTTATTTGCTGCTTAAATGGGAGAGGTGCAGGCAAAGGGGTTCATGTTAGTTTGAAAGTCATCATCTAGAGGTCCGTTTAGGTTATCACTCTACATCTACAGTCTAAATTCGAATCAGTGTAAAGTCACTTATTCACAGTCAAATTCAACTACTTCAATTAGTGGAAATAGCTCCATTTGGAATAAGCGGTAAATCAATAACTGCTTCAGAGTGAAAAATTCACTGAATTAATCAGTGAACACTTCATCCTATCAGTTACTAAAAGAAAATTTATTTTCGCTGTTATGCTATTGCAACAAACGTGTAAGATTTGGTTGATTCAAATAAATATTTGTATGACCGTCCGTAAAATACAATTTCTATTTTTTAAAGCATCTTAACTCGACCGGGTTTCAAACCCACGACCTCTAGTCCCGGAGGTCTGCGCCAGTGCTATATCGGCTCCTCAGTTGACTTAATTGACATATTGAGCGATACATTTGCAGTCGGACGTAGCATGTGTGACGTGCGAGTTAGTGACGTTTGCCGAGCTGAAGGTAGACCGACCTGACGACAAATATAAGGCTAGAGATAGTAGGGTTGTTGCGACTTTGCGAAGGTAGACTTGCGTGAGTTCGACGCAGGGTGAGAGCAGCACGCACATGGGACCGAACAGCGGCGCTTGCGTTGCGAAGGCAGCGCTGCAAATGAGGTTTGCCCACTCGGGAGAGACTTATTTATCGGACGGCGGGACCCCGCTGAGAGGCAGTCTTAAAGCTGCTTCCGGAGCGGCTTCGTCTCCAGCTGCGAGAGGCGTGGGCCGAGTCGCCTGCTGAGTCTTCCTCACTGGAGTCCGCGCCACGCAGCGTCCACATTACTCTCACTCCGCGTGCATCACACGCTATTACAGTTACGGCCAACTGTTCATTAAGCACTTACGCCCCTCTCGTGTCAACTCCCTGGCACACTATTACAAACGTACTTCGGGAACACTTTCCTCTGCATACATCAATCGCAGTTACTTGTATTCAAACATTTTTTAATGTATTCAATTAAACACACATTTATGTATTCCATCTTAAATTCGTATATTTAATCGTAATTTCATGTATTCGGTCGTAACTTAATGTATGCAATCAATCATAATTTCATGTATTTATTCATAATCTCAGGTATTCGATCATAACTTAATGCATTCAATCAATAACATACTCCGTTCGCGGTTACTACCAAATTTTCTGAAGCCCTTTTAAAAATCCACTGGCAGGATATTACTCCACATCACACACATAAAGCTTGGAAAATGACACCACCCAGCCAGCACTCCGCACTCGTGCACATTCAGAGTAATTATATTTTGCTTAAGAAATATTTACTCGTAACCATTACCAACACACCTATTTACTTTTTCTCTCTATTTGTATTAGTTACAAATTAAATACAATAATTTATAGAAAAATTATAAATGAAAACTCCATTACTATAAAAATTATGTTTACAAATATATAACTCGCTTGTGATACGTGACGTATTAAGGAAACAAACCAAACACGTTGCGGCACAATTTATGTGTTTCTTTGCGAGTACATACTTATATGAAGTATGAAAGCTAACAAAACAGCCCACAGAGCAAGGCTAACAGATGCCAATATTTCTTCGATACTGAAGGTAGTTTATTCTGAATCCTTGATTTCAAAACTCACAAATCTTGTTGCAAGAAAACGGGGCCCAGTGTCGGGCCAGAAAATATGATTAACTCAAAATATGACTTACTCAAACTGGCCTCCTATTAATTGTCTAGTATTCTAAAGAAATTTTTTTATCTTAAAATTGCAATAAAGTTTTATAGTGACTATCAGTTACGAGCAAGCGATAACACAAAAATTGAAACTGTAAATAACGGGCCCGTAGGTAATGAGTTCGCTATAAAAGAACGTGGCCCACTGTCTGAATGAGTTTAACGTGATTGCCTTCTTCAGAGGCGGCTAGCGAAATTCGCTTTCTTTCCTAGCATCACGCCAATGTTTACGGTGACCAAGATAGGGTCACTCCATCAACAGTACTTTTGTGGGTGGGTAGCTAACCAGAGCTTGTCAAATAAACTCAGGTTACAGTGGAAAAAATCAATAAAAACTTAAAATTGAGCTAAATTAATGAACGCCACAGATAATGGCTCCACTTTAAAATACTATATTCTGTGTAATATTTTTGAATAACAGGTTTTTTTTTCTTGGATATTGCTTGGTTTGGTTTTCATTAGCTTCTCAAACCGGGTAACTCTTTCTGCCCTTTACTGTATATAAAATAAGCTTTAAAACTTCACATGAAATTTTAGAAGAAAGAACCTTTTTTAAATTTCACTAAACAATTTTAATTAGTTACGGTTGGCTGTTGAATTGTCAATGCTCTCCACTTACTTAAGTAGAAATTCAAACCACAGATCTATGCTAGAGTGTTCGCCTTGCCAATGCTTATTGTTTTATATTTCTGGGCAAAATATTCTCTCCTAAACGGTTCCTTAAACTTTTACGAATTTAAATGTGCAATTAGTTGATACATGGATGCATATTGCAGGTGGCCTACTCCCCCAGGGTGTTCAACATTTACAGGCGGGCGATCAAATACCTTTTAATTGTTTTTCTCTTTTTGATATCAATTTAAAATTCGACTTTTTGGGCCCAATTGTGTCAATATTTACATCAAAAATTCACATTTATTTTCACCAAGGTTCTGAAGATGACTAAAATTTTAATCACTGAATTACTGAATTATCAGAAGTCGTGGGTCACCATATTGTTTCATAGGCCACTGACTATTTTCCAACTATTTGCACCCATGACACGATTAAAAACAAACTCTTTTCTCCTCGTAAGCGACAAAGATTTTTCTCGTGCACGAGTAAACAAAAAAAAAAGCGATTCGTTACGTTTTATCATAAGAAAATTATATGAATACCACTACAAGACATGGGTTCTCAATGGACTATACTTTCAGTAAATGCTTCTCAACCGACTGGCAGTAACCGGTTTTCACTATGTTCTGGGGTTAGATTGTAGTCTATTTGCAATTTAAAAAACAGGGATTTTTTATGATCTAATTTATTGATACTTTAATCCACGTTGTCGAATATACAATATAAGGGACAGAAAATTGCTTTAATGCCCTGCACTGTACACAAACAAAAAAAAGTCCAAAAAAGGAATTTCTGTGTGTATGTTGTTGTGAGGTTGGGTTTTATTGGCTCATAAACAACCGCTGCCAATACCTGAAGGCAGAAACTCTTTTGTATTGGGTTGGTATACGATAGAGTTGAAGCTAATACAGTTATAAAAAAAATTGTTCAGTTGCCTAAAACTACATACATATTTGTGTCTGCGGCTATGCGTCACTTTTGAGAACTCGAAACACGTGGACTCTTAAGGCCAAGGGGTCCGTGTTGGATGGGTGGTTAGCCTGCTCGCCTCCCATCAAAGTGAACTGGGCTAAATCCCCGGTCAGGTCACTCCCGGATTTTCGAATGTGGGAATCGTGCCGGACGATGTCGCTAGTCTTCAAGATTTCTCGGGGATCTCCCGTTTTCCCCGACCTTCCATTACGGTGCTGCTCTTAGTCACCCTCATAGGCTCTCAAGACCTCGCTGTTAAGAGCCGCCCAAATCTCTTCACTGAGTCACTCTTAAGGCAACTCTTGATCACTCACCAAATGTGTCATCGCCTCTATGAGCAAGGCGTGCACTCTTTCCGCCAGCGGTTACCCAGAAGGCGTGATTTTAAGCGGGGAATTTATATTTTTTATGGCACTCTAATAAAGATACAATTTTGATGTGCGTCTAAAGGATGCTCTGAAGTTTGTGTATACAAAATATGGCAGCTAAATATTATTCTAAAAACACACGTTTTACCCATTTTGACGCTACAATAAAAGAGAACTCGAAACATGTCTTTGAACATGAAACGTTTCACAGTGCTAAAAAATATCTATCCCTTTTGAATCACGTTTCTTCTATCAAACCTCTGCGGCGAACGTATTGTGCGAGTCAGGTGATGCCGTTAACACATTCAACAAAGTTCTCTTACACCGTACCGGACACGAGATGTCATTATTTCTTTACTTATAGAAACTCTCCAACCCACGTATTTGGTGTCATTCTTTAGACTAGTAAGAGAGAATAACACGGTGATAAACATGACTTCGAAATATACCCTGTGGCCAAAATAAGCTGCTCCACCTCAAAATACTTGACTCATCATAGTTAACTGAAGAACACCATCGACTGGAATCGCTGCCTGATGATGGCCACAACCTCAACAACACCGCGACTCTAATAGAAATAAAGTTGTGACAGCTACCGAGCTCTGCGTTGGCAAACGAAGTCAAGGCACGACGAAAACCAAGAGCGAAAACCAACTAAACTTTCTTCTCTTTATACGCGGTTGACGGTAAACGGAGCACTTTTGATAGCCGTGCTTAAGATCTACTTGTATGCACCTTGTGCATTATTCCGCTAGATGAACATTGCTGTGGAGCTGATCACTTCACTCATGCGTTGGTCAAGTGAAAATGTAACATTATTAGAAAAGCTAATGTTTTACAAATTTTCTCATTCTTACACTTATATGCATTATTAAAACAGAAAGTAAAATAAACTATTTCAGTATTGAGAAATATATACATACCACTTTTAATTCAATGCTATCTACGATGTTGAGCTACTTTCCCTCAGCCACTGCTACTGGGCGTTTGACAGTCAGACTGGCAGTTAAATTTAATGCACTTAAGGACAGTGACAATTTTCAAAGGTTGATTTTAAAAAGTGCTCACTTTACAGTGGACGGCCTTAAAAGGCACATACACACCTTCCAAGTCTAACTTGTTTGAAGCGATGAATTGGGTACAGAATTTTTCCAAGTGTTGGAAGTGTTAAACAGCGTTTTCCTGTTGAATATACTGTGTGTGATAATCCCCACTGAGATAACCCCTTAATGTATACATTAATTTTTTGTTTTATGTGTTGCAAAAAAGCAAATCTTGGTGTGAATACTATGGACGGATTTCTGATAACAGCTGACACATTGTGAACGTATTACAATGGTTTCAGTAGACCCACGGTACAAGATGTATACCAAATATAAAATTATTGGTGTGTTAACAGTAACCAGTTGCATCGCCCAGGTAATGGCGGTGTCCGTATCGGTGCTAGGGTCTATAGTTGCACATCACGGACCGTAGTCTAACCTGTTCTGCAACGAGTCAGACATGAACAAGTATATTCGCGATAATACACTGAAGAGCCAAAAAAACTGGTACACCTGCCTAATATCGTGTAGGAACCCGCGAGCACGCAGAAGTGCCGCAAGACGACGTGGCATAGATTCGACTAACGTCTGAAGGTATGCAGGAGGCAATTCACACCATGAATCCTGCAGGGCAGTCCACAAATCCAATCTGCGCCAATTTGAGAAAGGGTTGCACGTCTGTCACGTTTAATGATTCTCGTCAGTCGTCGTTTGTCCCGTTCTTTCACGATCTTTTTCCGGCCGCAGCGATGTCGAAGATGTGATGTTTTACCGGATTCCCGATATTCACGGTACACTCGTGAAATGGTCGTACGCGAACATCCAAATGTTATCGCTACCTCGGAGCTGCTATGTCCCATCTCTCGTGCGCCGACTATAACACCACGTTCAAGTTCACTTAAATCTCGATAACCTGCCATTGTAGCAGCAGTTACCGATCTAGCTGCCGACCGCATCGCGTTACTCTGATTGGTTCCAAACCTCTGCTATTTGCATACTCACGCCTATACCAGTGTTTTTGGCCCTTCAGTGTATGTTAAGGCTCTGCTTCCCCCTCCAGCAGAAATTCTTCGTTTTCGTGCCACAGTTTCGGAGACATAGTAATCACTGATAATGTACGATTATAGAAAATTTTCATTTTGTGAGTTGTTTAATAATTTTGTGCCCAATTTTAATTGTGCGTTATCTGCCTGTGTAAAAATTTGAGAACATATTTATATTTTATCAATAAGTATTCAACTTTTTACAACAAGCAGATAACACACAATTTAAATCACGCACAAAAATATTAAACAACTTGTAAAATGTAAATTTTCTATAATCATAGATTGTCATTAATTACTATGAATTGGAAATAATGCCACGAAAACGAAGAATTACAGCTGAAGGCGTTAAGTCAAGCCTGAAGGGGTCAGTAGTGTTGCGTACTTGTCGGTCTTGCCCAACCGTGCCTCTGACTGTGTGACTCACGCCTTAGCAAAGACTGAGCCCATTCTTGCACAACTTTGTGCGCGGTGCGGCGACAGGAGATACTACGTGACTGTGATTGACGTCTCGCCTCCCCCCTTCCTGGCGGCGACCAGAACCTTCCAGAAAGCCGGAGATGGCCTTCTCAGGCCAGGGAACCTCTGGGCAGTTCGTCGCCGCTATAAAGCCAGCCCTCACCCCGCCTTCCGGAATTGTTACTGTGACGGGCGGTGCGTTGGAGGGTTCAGGTTGGTATCGCCGACCTGAGGCAGTGATCTGGCAGTCACAGCGACTACGAGGAGACGTCGGTGTTCTCGCGCACAAATGCGACCGTGATTGTGCCCCACCCGGTCGTAGGGACGGGAGTCGGAGATTACGACAAACTGACACACCGTGCGAGTGGACTGCGTTAGGGAATGAAGAACATTATTATTTATATAAGCAGAAGTTACTATTTATTAAATATATCAGTGTAGTTAGATATTCAGTGGTAGTTTAACAGTTGGCACACACGATTGTAACTGAGGGAACTATAAGCGTACGCTCCAAATCTGGGTAAGTGAGAATTGAGCCAAAACGTAGAACACCAGTGAAAACTATGCGACTGATAGTGCCAGATAACTCATTAACATGGTGGATGAATTTCACCGTTTTATTTGTGATTCCCACGGAANGAGGCGGTGATCTGGCAGTCACAGCGACTACGAGGAGACGTCGGTGTTCTCGCGCACAAATGCGACCGTGATTGTGTCCCACCCGGTCGTAGGGACGGGAGTCGGAGATTACGACAAACTGACACACCGTGCGAGTGGACTGCGTTAGGGAATGAAGAACATTATTATTTATATAAGCAGAAGTGACTATTTATTAAATATATCAGTGTAGTTAAGTATTCAGTGGTAGTTTAACAGTTGTCACACACGATTGTAACTGAGGGAACTATAAGCGTACGCTCCAAATCTGGGTAAGTGAGAATTGAGCCAAATCGTAGAACACCAGTGAAAACCATGCGACTGATAGTGCCAGATAACTCATTAACATGGTGGATGAATTTCACCGTTTTATTTGTGATTCCCACGGAATNATGCGACTGATAGTGCCAGATAACTCATTAACATGGTGGATGAATTTCACCGTTTTATTTGTGATTCCCACGGAATGTCGAGAATTCCACTCCCAAAAGTCACTTGTCCCCAGCTCATTTGATTGATTCCCCAGTCAGCAGTAGTTTATCAACTGACTTCCAGTGAATGTTATTTCGCTGATTTATGTCATTTATTCCGACTTAGCGTGTACGCTGTTGAACAAATAGCTGCAAATGGTTTGCGTATTGTAACTATACGAGGAAACCTTAAATGTAGTACTTTCATCCCATTACGACACAGTTCACACAGGTGCGTGTATAACCCACAGGGAGGTTACGGCGGCCGGTTCTGTAACTACGAGTTGCATTGCCATATTATCTTCCAAGCGGGCAGTTGATACGTGAACCGTGCCATTTATCCATGTTACGATTGGTCCGTATCACTATGGCTGAACACCAAGCCTGCAGTTCATTGGCTGTGACAACGAAGCAGGTGGTGTGTCGATTTCAGTACAGCACTCACAGATAAATTTCTCGTTTGCAAAACCTGGAGCTGTAGGTCAAAGAAGGCAACAAGTAAATATTTCGTTTAGCCCGTTCAGTACCCGATTAAATATTCAAGCTCAGGTCTCACATTCGCAAAATGTTTTGGCGGGGGCTGTATTTGCGTCTAGTGCACATCCCGCTACAAGGATTGTGTGCTCGGTGCAGTTAACACTAACCATTCACTAACTGGGAGCGCAGGAACTTCCACAAATCAGACTACTCACAAGAGAGGCTACAATACACTATACAATGATGACTTGCTGTGTAGAGTACCGGTAATAAATATTCTTTATTAGCAACAAGTATACACTGAGAGAAGGGTTNCAATGATGACTTGCTGTGTAGAGTACCGGTAATAAATATTCTTTATTAGCAACAAGTATACACTGAGAGAAGGGTTCGTTCCAGAGAACAGTAAACTGGTTCGTATAGGACCAAAAATATATTTAGTTGCCCTAACAAAATATTGTGTTGAGNCAATGATGACTTGTTGTGTAGAGTACCGGTAATAAATATTCTTTATTAGCAACAAGTATACACTGAGAGAAGGGTTTGTTCCAGAGAACAGTAAACTGGTTCGTATAGGACCAAAAATATATTTAGTTGCCCTAACAAAATATTGTGTTGAGNTGTTCCAGAGAACAGTAAACTGGTTCGTATAGGACCAAAAATATATTTAGTTGCCCTAACAAAATATTGTGTTGAGCAAATAATACTTACAAAGCAAACAAGAGTTAATTTTGCTCGTCTCAGAAAAAACATGCTTAAATGAAGAAAACCTCAGTGATGGGCCAACAAAATCGGACTGTTAACAAAATATTTAGTTGAATCAAGTGCATTAATTTTTTTTGGTCACTTATTTTATAGCTTTCGTTCGAAAATAGAGTTCGAGAGTTTGTTTGTAAGTTTTATGTCGGTTTAGTTAGTAACAGTGTTTTAACTGGATTTATTTGTTCTTAATAAGAATATAAATAACCTAATAAAGGAAGTTCAACGAGAAACTAAAAAGCGAAACTGCAAAACTTGAATATTTTTTATGCGCACGTTGATCTAGTATTTTGGTAATATATCTTTAAACAAATTCTAGATTCGTTAGTTGTACGTTTTGGTAAGTTTACAAGGGCGTGGTGTTTGGGCGCGGAGAACTGAAGCTTGATTCCCGGTCACGTATGCGATTATCTTTATAATGACCGAAACTATTTAATGTACGTAGAGCAAAACAAATCTTTAGTTGCATCAACCAAATCTTAGGGTATCGCGCAATGAAACAAGAACTACAAAAAAATTATATTTCAACAAAATAAATGTTTTTTATTCTTTTATATAAAAAAATATTTTGTTGCACGAACCAAACTTTGTTGTCTCGGTGTTAATGTCGTGGCCGCGGGGATATAACGAGCTAAGGACGTTTCAACGGAGAAATGTTTTGTTCGGGAATGTACTCGCATCCGTACAACGCTCTGCAACGCCTAATGACAATGAAAATGTGTCTGTGNCGTACAACGCTCTGCAACGCCTAATGAACAATGAAAATGTGTCTGTGGTTCTGGTTATTGGTATCAGCTGTTTACGGGAAAACGAAATGTAGTTTCACTAACGAATGATTTCTCCGTCACTTGAGGAACTTCTCTCATTGGACGGCGTGTTCTGTTGCGTACATCTGAGGCCATTGTCTCACTCCGACGTAGCAAAGGACGATCGTCTAACTCGTCCTTCCAAGATCCCGAACGGACATGTGGTGTGTTGTTTGAGATTCAATTCTCGAAAGATATAGGCAACTTATATAAGTTGCAGAATGTTAAAAAATATTTTAATGTTATAAATATGGTACTGTAGACTAGAAAAAAATTGAAGTGATCTTTGATTTCATGTCTTTCTCCAGAGGCATGTTTTCATAACCCTGATCTTCTACAAAATCTTGGAATATTTAGCCAATTCTAATGTTAGTTTCAGTGTATTTATATTTCCTTTTTATGCTGTTTGTCTAACGAAACCTGAGTAAGCTGTGCACATAAATAATTTCTGTAATACAATCTGTCTTCACTTCTGTCACTGGCGTTTTAAAATATTATCAATATGTGGAATACTCGTGACTTTCACTGGGTCCTCGTGAGCTAGGAGATGCATTGCACCGTCGAAATATTAAAACCACTGTTTGTGCAACATCCCAGTCAGAAGAGATGGTGACGCGAACGTGATCATGCTCAGGTGCATTCGACAATAGCGTNGCTTGTCTAACGAAACCTGAGTAAGCTGTGCACATAAATAATTTCTGTAATACAATCTGTCTTCACTTCTGTCACTGGCGTTTTAAAATATTATCAATATGTGGAATACTCGTGACTTCCACTGGGTCCTCGTGAGCTAGGAGATGCATTGCACCGTCGAAATATTAAAACCACTGTTTGTGCAACATCCCAGTCAGAAGAGATGGTGACGCGAACGTGATCATGCTCAGGTGCATTCGACAATAGCGTTCCGTGCACAGTGTTGCAGTTAGCTACTGGTGGTGAACTGTTGCAAGGTAAGCGGTGTTTTGCCCTCTGCTGTACCTAATCGTTTGCTAGTTTACACATCGGCCACTTAAACGCAGTAGTGCAGTTGCCGTCACAGCACATGTGTGATGTGTGCATCGCCGCTCTCTCGTGAGTGGCCGCAGTACATTATGCTTCTCCAGGCTCCACGCTGCGTGCGCGGATTGTGTACAGCACCGAGCAAGCACCAGCTTACCTCGCAACACCTCACCACACGCAACCGGCTACAGTGTTAGTAGGTGTGCAGGCAGCTAGGAACAGCTCGCTAGGAGCTGCTCGAGGTCTCGGAGAGGTGACCTGGTGAGTAGCGGAGGGGAAAGAGGGGCGGGTCGTTGTTGATGGACCGGGAAGCTGCGATCTCGCCTCGCAGATCTGGCTCGCGTCGCGCCGTGTCGTTTGTAACGTCCNCCAAGTGTTGCAACCGCCTAATTTTTTGATACGCGCTGTCCCCGTGTTCATCACTGTCCAGTGAACAACGTGCGGTGTGCTCGACGTTGTTATCAGTGACTTTTCACGTCAAGGAGGCGTAGAACATTGCACACACCAGATCAGCCCGAAGAACGACTGTGCACGGATGCCTTGCCGTGTACAGCTCCGGTCATGAGTGTCATTAATTTGCAACCAGTCCCAGATCGTGGGCACGTCGATTGAACGGGTTATAGGCCACTCAAAGTTATTTCACACGTTTATGAAGCCCTGTTAAATTTCTACTTCCAGGATATTCCTACGCCTCATGCTAACCAAGCTCAACCGAGTCGAGGGGATCGCACCAAAGGAACAGCGCACCGTATTCGCGCGCACTCAGTGTAATACAATTTTCAATAAGAACTATTTCTTACTAGGCATTACCAACACACCTATTTTGTCCCTGTTTTTATTTATATTTATTATATATGAAATATCATGATATATAAATAAAATATAATTAAAATTTAAATTTAACCAAACGTTAGTCACTTTTATGTCAAGATAAGTATAAAACGCCGGGGATATACGGCCCATATAGCAAACAACCAAACACGTCGTACATGGGGTGTTTTCAAAGGTTTGATTAAAAAAAGTGTGAAGAAACCGCGAATATACTATAGCAATGAACGTGCCAGCGCTGAACCCTGGCATGTTGTGCTGCGTGTCAGCGTGCATGCACACATGCATGTAAGTATATGCATGTGTACATACATGCATACACTTAGACGCACATACATTAATATTAGTTGTTTTTGCTGTGCTTATAAATGTAGATAGGACTTAACTTCTCGTCGTCAGCGAGGTCGACAGATGGAGGATGTACGAATACACCTTTGTCGACAACCATAACGAATTATGAACATCTATACTGCTTTGTCAAACTGTTCTCGGATAAGTAAATATTTCAATCACATAATCAAACATAATTTTAGGCACTGCAAAGACATTTTTTTTTGTTTAAAACTGTAATGTTTTCAGTATAAAGCTTAGTCATTTTTCAGGACCAATACATATGTGTTTGTTAGTGATTCTGTTGGCAGAAACTTTACGTAAGGCTACAAATATGTAGTGTAGATAGCAAATTACATGTCACAAATGCAAGGGAATTCCTTTATTACACTCTGTTTCCTGCGGTGTGTGTATATCATTATCTTTTTCAGCCACAGTATTCTATTAAGGCAAATTACTTAATTATACGCAGTTTCCTTAAATAATAACTAAGCAGGATCTTCATATTGCTCAGTTAACCGTAAACAGACTATTATTTCGGTAATAACACGTAAATAAAATAAATTTGTCATCACACTTGAAAACTTGGCGTCAGAGAAAGAATGAGTTGTTAGAATGAATGATGATTTCCTACCCTGGACAGCTCAGCCCATAAAACAACTAACTTTCCATCATGTTCATAAGTGTAATGATAAGCACTTACGGGCACACGACTTTCTAAATAATTAGTGCTAATTGAAGCGATACGCTACTGGGTTCAAGTGTAGACATTATTAATGGTTATCACTGATTCCGCCTTGCAAATCTAACACTTCAAGGACTATAGAAGTTAACTAGTGTGTTTGGCAGCTGGGTGAAACACCTTTACAGAAACCGGTTGTTTTTTCCGTGTTTTGTTTACTTTGTTATGTAGGTTACATACAAATGCGTGCTCATGTTTTNTACAGAAACCGGTTGTTTTTTCCGTGTTTTGTTTACTTTGTTATGTAGGTTACATACAAATGCGTGCTCATGTTTTGGACTTAACACTATCGGCTTCGATATTTGAGTAAGTTAGAGCGGAGTGGAGAGATTTGAGCAGCTCTTAACAAAGAGGTCTTGAGAGAAGACAAGGGTGGAATGAGGTGAGAATGGAGCAGCGCCGGAAAGCAAGGGCGAGGGAAACGGGAGATCCCCGATAAAACCCGCCGACCAGTGGCATCGTCCGGCACGATTCCCACTTGCGAAAATCCGGGAGTGACCCGGCCGGGGAGAGTAAATAAGATACTTGGACGGTGCCCAAATGTGTTTTGCTCCGATGGGAGTGAAATTAGATGAGAATGGAGCATAAGCGGAATTAAAGATTGGCGTAAACTCGAGTACCCCAATAAAACGTCAACCTGGTACGAAAATACGGAGTTGACCTCATCGGGAATCGATCCCAGTTCGCCGCAGTGCAATATAAGAAGTCTGACAGCTAAACTTTCCAGGCAACGACTGCTATTTTGACGCAAAGCATCCTGGNACTTTCCAGGCAACGACTGCTATTTTGACGCAAAGCATCCTGGGTATAAGTTCAAGGAGGTTTACACTGCTTTATGTCCATCAAACTATTGTTTGTCTAATGTATTTCTAACGTGTATTGTGTATGCGTTTATTCAAGAAAAGACTTGACATAAAGTGGTATTTGTCATATCAGCATATGAGGACGAATTTACTGTAAGCTTACACTCGGGCACTATGTACAAGGTCACAAACATACACCACATGAAAGTGGCTGCTAAACGCTACATAAGAGAAATATTAATATTTTTGCCTGTGCCATTTGTAATTTTCATATTTTGCTGTAAAATTAAAAGCTTGTCAGTTAGCTAGCTTGACATTTAGAACTTGGGTAGTTCTAACGACAGCAAATAAGAGATTACATAACCCAGTAAAATAATTATACGGATAAAAGTTAATCTCTGTTTAAGGCGTTACACATTAGGTTCACGGTGTGATATGTGAGTATGAAATTACTTTACAGATCAAGAAGTTTAATTGCTGTAATACGGATCACGTTCACACAGTAAAATTAATTTCTCTGTTACTGTAAACACGAAGTCGAACAATACGCTTTTAGTTTTTTTCATTGGTTCGTGTGGCATGCGTGCGTGCACAGGAAGTTGTGGCTGCGACAGCTGTCCCAGGACATGGCACGGCAACGGAAACTTCACAAGGATCCCGATGTGGTTTCGCATTGCCTTCCGGAGCATGGGCGTTAGGCAAATTTACCGAGCATTCTCCAACGATCAGTGGAAGGACTCGCACCCTGACTT
>NQII01000674.1:416523-431290 GCA_002778355.1 Clitarchus hookeri | reverse complement strand
CTGACCCTCGGCCCAGAGGGCGGCTCCTTTGTGAGCTGTGCCCCGCGGAGACCCTCTCAACTACAGCCCGGCGGGGCGCCAACACACTGCCACGCTATCTGCTTTGTGGCGGCCGAGTAATGAACCCCTGTCGTCGGCAGTCACCTCTCTTCATCCACATGTCTGCCTGCTATCGCCCCGCCATTCTAGCCCAGCCTAGCCACTCACGCTATCTCTATAAACTACGTACATTCTTTCCGTTACTTTCCAGCTTTTCTGAAACCCTTCTGGGGTTTTCTATTTCAGGATATTCCTCCGCCTCATGCAAACAGAGGTTAGAAAATTACACCAGATGGCCAACGCACCGCAATCGTGCGCACTCACTGGAATAATATATTGCTTAAGAAATGTTTCTTACTAATAGTCTATTCGCGGTTTCTTCACACTTTTTTAATCAAAATCTTGAAAAATCAACCCATGTGAGAAGTGCTTGATTCTTTCCTAAATATGCATTGTATCACAAGCGTTTTGCACTTGTATTAACATAAAAAATACCTTATTTTTGGTGAAATTGAACCTATACTTACAGTGCATCTATGCAACAGAATATGTTATTTATGATTAACACGAATGGAACTGGGAGATAATAGGTGTGTTGGCAATGCCTAGTAAGAAATATTTGTTGTGCAAAATATTATTACTGGGTGCGCAAGATTGCTGTGTGCCGTCCTGTTGGTGCAATTGTCTGGACTCTGTCAGGCTTTGTTTGCATGAGGCGGAGGAATATCCTGGAAGTAGAACTTTGGCAGGGTTTCAGAAATGTTGGAAGTAACTGTGAACGGAGTATAGGCATTTGTCCCCGTCCTTATTCATATTAGTTATAGATAAAAAGAATTGTAATTTATAGACAAAATATAAGTGAAAGTTTCATTTAACCAAAAATAAGGTACTTTTATGTTAACACCAGTACAAAACGCTTGTAAAATATGAAATATTTACGAAACAATCAAACATGTCATACATGGGGGTGTTTTTTCAAAGGTTTGATTCAAACCGTGCAAAGAAACCGCAAATAGACTATAGTAACGTTTAAATGAGTAAATTATCTTGAAGCAGCTGTACGGAGGGTCGGAAGGGGAGGCATCTTTTTTTTACTACCTACTATAAATCTAAGTGTTATATGAGCCCGTGGTAGGGACGGGAGTTAAGTGCGTCTCAGGGCTAAGCCCCATACGCCTACAAGGAAGGGAGAATCATGCAAGGAGACAAATGCATCACGGCAAAGAGGGATTGGGCTGCCATGGCCAGATTGTGACCATGACAACCTCCCTAAGTGTACTTATAGCTAAACTATATTAAGAAGAGAAAGGGAAAAACTGGCATAGTCACCGTAAAAACCCTTTCGACAGGAAAGAATTAAAAAATGGCTTCATGCATTATAATATTTAAGAGAAAATGCTACAGGAGACAGAGGATAGGAATCATGCTCTTTATTATGATAGGAAAAGTGCTAGTAGAGAGGGGGCGGGTCATCTTTCTTTAAATTGGCGCTGGTTTAACCAGAGTAACACTTGCGCATCACTCTGGTGGTCCATTGTCTCTGCACGAAGGGGTGAGGTCGTTCAGTTCCGTAGCGACAGTGACCAAGCACGATCAGGGGAGAGTTGCTCCTCGTGTGCGATGCCACTCGAGAACACGTTAAGTGGCGTCGACTGTATTTAACAGCGCGGTACTACAGAGCGATGTTATCAGCTTGGTGTGTACAGTGCCGGCAGTGTCACGTGGTTTCCCTCCCTCCAGCGGCGAGCGCCCTCCCCTTCACTGCCCAATTACGCTCCTCCCCCCACCTGAGTGATGCGCAAGTGTTACTCTGGTTAAACCAGCGCCAATTTAAAGAAAGTTCACCCGCCCCCTCTCTTCTAGTACTTTTCCTATCATAATAAAGAACATGATTCCTATACTCTGTCTCCTGTAGCATTTTCTCTTAAATATGATACTGCATGAAGCAATTTTTTAATTCTTTCCTGTCGAAAGGGTTTTTACGGTGACCTTGCCGATTTTTCCCTTTCTCTTCTAAATATAGTTTATCTATAAGTACACTTAGGGAGGTTGTCATGGCCACAATCTGGCCATGGCAGCCCAATCCCTCTTTGCCGTGATGCATTTGTCTCCTTGCATGATTCTCCCTTCCTTGTAGGCGTATGGGGCTTAGCCCTGAGACGCACTTAACTCCCGTCCCTACCGCGGGCTCATATTACACTTAGTTTTA
Organism: Clitarchus hookeri; assembly: GCA_002778355.1. Classification (NCBI taxonomy): domain Eukaryota; kingdom Metazoa; phylum Arthropoda; class Insecta; order Phasmatodea; family Phasmatidae; genus Clitarchus; species Clitarchus hookeri. The sequence goes on along the minus strand of NQII01000674.1, from coordinate 429,042 downwards.
GAGTAGTTAGTAAAAACAAATAATTGACAATAGACTCTCCTGACTCGCCCGACGCGTTTTGGGCTTCTGCGCATTACTTCCTCATTCACTGTACACTCTTACACCGTCTCCTGTAGAGCCGTCCCTTACGGCGATACATCGACCGCGAAACTGCACACTCATCGAGAAGACTCCCTAAGCATAGAGTACTTACNGCCGTCCCTTACGGCGATACATCGACCGCGAAACTGCACACTCATCGAGAAGACTCCCTAAGCATAGAGTACTTACAGATTCATCGCTGAGTACAGCACTTTCCATAAATATCCTTTTTGTGCAACACGTCTACAATCGTGGACAGGATGATTTAACGGGTTAAGTATCACATAAATGATTCCAGGAAATAANCTTGTGCAACACGTCTACAATCGTGGACAGGATGATTTAACGGGTTAAGTATCACATAAATGATTCCAGGAAATAAGCATTACGTGAGGTGAAGTGTTCAGGCCTTGGTTTTAATACCACTTGCTCGGTTTGTGTTATTTGCATGCTCATGACGAATCCCACAATATCGAGCGAGGTGGCGGGGTAGAAACACCCTGAACTCGAGAAGTATAAGACCCGGGTTCGATTCATAGTACACCTACTGTATACTGATTTGGTTTTTTTAACGACCGTCCAAAATCAGTCCAGGCCTCGGCTGGTTTCTTCCGTGACCCCACTGTCAAAGAGACGCTAACCTCGGTAGTCAGCATTACTGCTAGCAACGTAACCGGTTTCCTGCGACTAACGAACACGTTAAACCCCCACCAAAACACAGCATTTGTTGGTTACCACTAAAGTGCTTTTGTAGTTGTTACTAAACATTGAAATGACATAAAAAAATTGTTGTCGGTAGCACACCGTTTTTGTGACGTTCATGTTGACGGAAGAATTTTTGTGGCTACCAGCAATTTTATTTCGTTCACCACGAAACAGATTTTTCAGCGCGAGCAGGCGACAGGGAGGTCGTGCTACGGTTGCCTGGAGCAGCTGCGCTGAGATGCGGCAAGGCGTTCCACGAATGCACATTAGTCAGCGCGGCTCGGCTGTTTCTACTCACGAGCCCGTCTGCCTCCTAATACTGACGGATGTCTCCGACGGCGCGCACGTAACTCCCTGGGCCATTCGTCTCCCTCGCCAGAGCTCNTTACGCGCCCGTCTGCCTCCTAATACTGACGGATGTCTCCGACGGCGCGCACGTAACTCCCTGGGCCATTCGTCTCCCTCGCCAGAGCTCCTGGTTATTGGCCCTTCTCGCCTCCGTGATGCAGGGGAAGGTTAGCAGAGATAAGCTCCCTTTTAACCCCATCACTCAGAAGTACATATACAGGTTGTTTCATAACATACGGGACCCACAACACCAGTCGAAATGACACACTAAAACCACGGGAAAAGTTCTAAAACAAAGGCGGCCTCTTTGATTTTGTTCCCGAGTCGAAGTCGTGTTTGTACTGCGGTGATGTGGTGCTGCCTATCGTACAGGAGGTGCACAAATTGACTACCTTCGGCCTGAATGCACGCCCTCAGTCGCCTCACCACTAGAGTGTCGTGTTATTTAAAATATACCATGTGTTTACGAATACGTTGGCAGCCTTCCCAGATACGCTGACGATGTGTTTCGATGTTGACAACGGACGCTGCCCTCACAGTTGTTATCGAGTGGCCCCGCAAACAAACATAGAATGGATTTCAGTCAAAGAAAATGCATACCAGCAAACAAGTACTCCACGACCTGCATATTTGTTCTGGAATCGTCAGCGTTCCTATGAATGCTGCCGACTTATTCGACAGGCATGTATTCAGGCTGAAAGTGGTTAATTTGAACAAATCTTATAACGATAATCACCATCAAACTTTTGCATTACAAGGGGCAGCGGTGGCGTAGTGGCCAGGGCGCTCGCCTCCCACCACGGCGATCCGGGCTCGATCCCCGGCGGGTTCGCTCCCGGATCCTCGCATGTGGGAATCGTGCTGGACGATGCCGCTTGCCGGCGGACCCTCTCGGGGTACTCCTGCTTCCCCCACCCTTGCATTCCAGCGCCACTCCACTCTAGGGCTTCACTTCTGTCATGCTCGGGGATGACGGTCACCTACGGGTCCCAGCTGGAAAGACCGTCACTCGGAGGGTGTCGCCTTGCCCTGGGTGCACTCCCCACACGCCATTTTTTTTACATTACAGACAGGACTATAACTGTACACAAATTCAAACGGACAATATGTTTCTATGTTTATGTCCACTGGTGAAGTATTTTCTTCTTGTTAAGAAACACAGTTTATAATTTCGTTTAGNCATATGTTTCTATGTTTATGTCCACTGGTGAAGTATTTTCTTCTTGTTAAGAAACACATTTTATAATTTCGTTTAGAACTGTGCTGGTATCAGTGAAACTCTCTTTTATCAATAACGACCAATGGGAATGTTTCTACGTTTCTAACTATGGAAATGCAGTGTCAAGAACGGATGATGTTTCCCACGCACGAGGTAATTTACTTGCTGGAAGCTGTTTCCCACATTGAGTAGAGTAGTCTGTTAAATAACGTCGCATGCAACGTCATATTTCTGGGAAGTTGACACTGAAATGTTTAGCGACAGAGGCAAAACAGACACTCACATATCTTCATCCCTAAAAGTAGTGCAACGAATAATATCGATCTAGTTACCATAAACCGGCGTTTTAAAATTACTGGAATTATTTTGGCCAATAAATCCTAATGTTGCTGATTCAAGCTCTAAAAATAATGTCATTTAGTCTGAAATTTTTCAGAAATATTATTTGTTACGTAACAATGTTCATGAACTAGGTCTTCATCTCTGTGAAGGTAACTATAACATTTAAATTTTCGAAACGACTTTTTTGTATAGACAGTGAAATATTAGGATAATAAATTTTAGGTATGTTAAAATGTAACGACACTATATGTCAAAAGCAATGATTGTTAAATATCCTGTTTAATATAAGAAATTAGTTAAATCATTAATGCTGGTAAATTCCCATGTTAATTTTATTTATTACGTAGATNTCCTGTTTAATATAAGAAATTAGTTAAATCATTAATGCTGGTAAATTCCCATGTTAATTTTATTTATTACGTAGATAACTGCCATAACTCCCCGTCATTTTACCAACGCAACTTCCACCATAGTCTATAAAAAATTATCACAGGTACAATAGTAGTTCATCTATGAGATTTATGAAATCAAACTTACGATTTTATTTATAAGTACTTAATTCTGCCCATAAGTTATTTACATTCCTGTTCCTACTTCATCTCTTTAGTTGAACAGGTTACATCATTTTTATTAAGTAATCACATTATGAGTAAAATAGAAAATTGNCCTACTTCATCTCTTTAGTTGAACAGGTTACATCATTTTTATTAAGTAATCACATTATGAGTAAAATAGAAAATTGATCAAAAATAAATTCTACTCTCCCAAATACGATACGTAAAGGGCTCCAACAGTCAATTACAAAAAAAGTTATAACGTTCAACAAAATAAAGGGATGGGGGTGGGGAGCATTTAACAACAACATTTGTTTAACGTAACTTACAACTGTGAAATGGCAAACAATTTTGCCTCTATCATAATAGGATTTTTTAAGAGTTTCAAAATTAACTAGTCAAAATCATAGGGAGTATAAACGCTAGAAAAATCAGACACTTCATTCATTAACGCATGAAACATAACGCAAAAATTTGGCATCAGATTGCGTCGAATGTACGTTGCACACCTTTTGCATGTAGGCAACCCCTATCAGGTGGGATTCAACTTCGTTGGAGAACTTACAAGTAATAAATACGTATCATTTATTTATATTATCGTCACGCGTTTTTTTAGTGAATGAAGAGATTTGTGCAGCTCTCAAAAACGATGTCTTGAGAACCGATTTCATTAGTCAAACCTGCGAAAAATTACCATATATATGACGTGTTTGGTTGTTTTCTAAATACGCTACATAGCACAAGCATTTTATGTGTCTGTTAATAAAAGTATTCTATTTTTGGTTAAATTGAAATTTAAGTTACATTTTATTTATAGTTTTTTATAGTTAATTTATTATTTATGTGAACAAAAAATATAAAATACGCGTGGGGCTGATGCCTAGTAAAAATACTTCTCATACAAAATAATATTAAGTTGATTGCGCATAAATGCTGTGTATTGTCCCATTGGTAGGGGCAGTGATATTTCGCGAAAAGATTTCGAGACAAGATACAGTCTAAAGCACTGCAGGGTCGTCCAGTTTCTTTGATTGGCTAAGATATGTTCTGGCACGTGTTAACCCTTTGCGCACGAATCACGAAGGTTCAGTGTCGGAGTTACTTAGTCCTGAGTGGCTTGGTCAAAGACGGATATGGCACCAGCAGCCAATGGAGGTACGACAACAGCTGAGGTGTGTATATAGTATTGAAGTCTACTGTGTGCTCCGATTTTTACGCGGAAAGTCTCTGGCCCTACCCATTGGTGTAATATCCTAGACTGACTTCAACTTTGTTTGTATAATGCGGAGGAAAAACCTGGAAGTGGAATTTCAGCATGTCTTAGACACAGTTCTGTTGCTGTATTCGATCGCAGAGTTCTGAGCTTGTCTACCATCACTTTGCTCGCTTGTCGGAGGACAGNTCGCAGAGTTCTGAGCTTGTCTACCATCACTTTGCTCGCTTGTCGGAGGACAGAGATCACGCCGTGTCAGCGCACGCACTCACAGTTCTCATTGTTGTTGATCAGACATCACAGCCTCACAGCGGCACATAATGCATACCATGTTGTCCTCCCACAAGTGTGAAGACCCGCATACTCAAGGCTGCTGCCTGGTCTGAAAGCAGCGAGAATTTGGCATAGGAAAATACATCTTAGTGAAATATGTTTTTTTTTTGCGTTCTTGTTAAAGACAGGTATGAAACACCCTGACTTTTTTGAGCAGAAATATATGTGCTTATTTGCTATCGAAGACTTTTGTAACATTAATGTGTAGCCTAATTCCTGGAAAAAACGAACCTAGTAATTAAATAAAAAATTACTAAAGAAATATGTTTTTTTTTGCCTCGATACATAACTTGAGAATATCAGTTCTTACACTCAGGTTTTTGTTTCAAGTACATCTACAAAATTTGCTTTAAAAACATGTATTTTCCTATAGGAAATTCTCACTGCTTTCAAACCAGCCTTAAGGGGCGTGCCTACTTGGATATATAGTTTTTGCGTTTTAGNTAATGTGTAGCCTAATTCCTGGAAAAAACGAACCTAGTAATTAAATAAAAAATTACTAAAGAAATATGTTTTTTTTTTGCCTCGATACATAACTTGAGAATATCAGTTCTTACACTCAGGTTTTTGTTTCAAGTACATCTACAAAATTTGCTTTAAAAACATGTATTTTCCTATAGGAAATTCTCACTGCTTTCAAACCAGCCTTAAGGGGCGTGTCTACTTGGATATATAGTTTTTGCGTTTTATGATCACAAACGCGGGAATGATAAGAACGACACTACCACGAACATCAAGTGCGCCATCGCCTCTAAGCGCAAGGCTCTGAACTGGCGTGCAGTGTTCTCGTCTTGCGCGTGTACATATTGGACTTCCGATGGCGTCACTATCATTTTATTGACGTTAAGTACGTAGCAAAGTTCACTAAAAGTTATTATAGAAGTTTCGTTCGTGTCCTTGTTTTAAGATACAGCGGCCTGGAAAAGCAGTTTTTGAAGATTATGACGTGCACCAAAATTATACATGTAGCAAGCGTTATATTTCACATGTATCATTCATTCTTCGCATAGGAAATTAATTTTCTTAGGTAAGCACATGGGGACTTGTTGAAGAGTTTCGTCAAAACGACGAGTGTTTGTAACATGCTGAAACTCAGTTGAAGTGCGATACAGGCCTTAATCACGCTTCCAGGCCTGCTCGGGAGTTGCCTACAGCGCAGGAGTCTTGAGGCAGCTCAAGGAGTTTGCCATTCCTTGGAAATGGAATCTTCTACTTGATCTCATCTCGCTCTTCGTGATAAACCCAAGTCTTAGCGAAGTTCTCTCGTGGGGAGCTGTCACTGGAGACAGGCAGCGGTCATCACTTTCCCACTCCGCAGAAATCTAAGCTGTTTGTTACTGACAGTGAGGAGATATATTGTGTGTATGCGATAGAGTGCTAAACATGAGTCAAACAGTCATCGGCACAAGCAACGTAAACTGCTGAGTGTGTAATCCTGACACTATCGCTTCTTGGAGGAAGCTGAGAGCTACATCGGCGACGGAAATACTTCTGTAATTTGTATCTGNAATCCTGACACTATCGCTTCTTGGAGGAAGCTGAGAGCTACATCGGCGACGGAAATACTTCTGTAATTTGTATCTGGCGTGATGACAGGAGTTAGTATATCGCCTGCAGTAGCTGTTGCCAACATGACACTAGTGCGTCAGGGGTTGCTGGTTGGTCAGGCACCACGCACACATTCACTTCGCGAACTCTTCCTGAACGCCTGACTGCACGGACTTAACTTGATGAATTTACATTCTTGTTTTTGTCATCTTTACCACATTTATAAGCTGGAATGGTTCGTTCTGCAACAAAATATACGCAGAATGGAAGTATTATTAGTACTGATTACTGTACTATTAAAATTTTACCTTGTTAATTGGCTTCTTCATTTGCCAGGAATTGCTTCTGTTTCACCGACTGGGCTATTATTAGTAATGCTGGAATGTGCGAAGTACCTCTCACACACATATGTGAACCAACTGCAGCAAACGGATCATTATCTATGGCTCCATTTGATGATCCCATCCTAAAAGAAAATCCGGGAACTTTTGGGAAGCATATTTGTTATCTACCGTAAGCAAAAGGAAACTCATATTTTATGATTGCAGTTTCAATGTTCACCTGTAGTACGAATTGTAATTTTTATAACTCATGCCTTGATATAACTTAAACAAGGTAGTTAATATGCACGCCTTGTGTGNTGCAGTTTCAATGTTCACCTGTAGTACGAATTATAATTTTTATAACTCATGCCTTGATATAACTTAAACAAGGTAGTAAATGTGCACGCCTTGTGTGTGTGTGTGTGTGTGTGTGTGACTGTGCTTAATTAGTAGCATCAGTGAACTCTTCAAAACAAACGGAGATGTGAATCTGACAGAATATGAGTGAAAAAAAATTGGCTCATTCCAACAAAAAGGGAAATATTTCCCCCGCTCTGATGGCGAATGACTATGTGAAACATGAGTCAAGCATGGAGGTTTATAAACTAAGCGAAAGAGAACTTTTAAATAATTAAGCCGTAACACCTGATAAATAATCCCCGCTCTCTGACAAAGGACGCAAAGCAGATACTGGTTGTAATTAACTTTCATATCCGAAGACTGTTTCTTGTCGGAAATATAGTAATGAATATAATTGCATATAAATATGAAGAAGATCAGTTTTTTTGTCTATGAGCTCTAGAGTAGGAGGATGGATGCTGGTTTCTCCTGCCTGCAAAGATATTTCTCTCACGGATAACCGATTAAGAGTTTTACACAATTTCTGCATGACTATAAGCTAAGGCTGCAAGGTCAAAAACCTTTATAAACAAACAGTTTAGGTTGACCGGAATTCTCAGAGACTAAGAGAATTCTGACCTTCATTACAAAGTTTGAACACCTTTGAATAATATAAAGTTTATTTATAATGCCGCGTTATATACTTAACTGTAAAATTTTATATCGTTTCGCTTTGTTTACAATTAAAATTCCCATGATTTGATGACTTTCGTTATACGTTGATACAATATATGTGTGAAATGTTGCGAACGTAGGTAGACTACCTATAAGCATATACTTACATTTACATGCATTAATAATATATAAAATTAATAAAATAAATTAGCATCCACAGTACAGGTATAGCAAATTAATTACACATCGTTCATACATGGAACAAGTTGCCCTTACTCGCTGTCAAATTTGCTGCGGGTGTGCCAATTAGCGTGCCGTTCATTTGCGTGTGTCATTAATAGAAACGAGACATTTGTACTGACAGAGACAGCATATTTCTCTTGTATATAATGGAATAAAATCTTACAAGTGTCAAAAATATTTCCGTTGTGAAATAACAAAAATTAAACAGCGCCTATGTGTAATAACGTTTTAACTATTGGGAATAATCTCCACTTTTTCTGGTGACACAAACGACTATTTTCGCCAGCGCTGGCAATATCCGTGCAATACCATTTTGTCGTAGTTATCGCAGTTGTGTTTGTCACGAAGGGCACGCGTTCTAGTCCCAGTGCCCGTTTTAGAATGTTTTCTTTAAGGGATGAATTGTGTATGAGGCAGTCGCAGCTCCGCGAGGCTCCCGGTAGAGGGGCAATGTTGTCCTGACCCGGCCTAAGACATAGAAGAGATAAGTCTACAAAAGTGAAATTGGCTTGCGTGTCGTTTGACGAGACAAGTACTCTGTCACTCATTAACTTCCGAAGGTTCTGGAAGCAGGCCTGTCGTTTCGTCGGCTACTACCGGTCGTCGAAGTCTCCCAACTGGTTGACTTGCAGCTGTGTAGTTCGACGAACGCTGACCGGCGGGCGACCTGTTGCCATTTTCCCGGCAGTGTCGCCATTTTGCCGGCAGTGTCGCCATTTTTCCGGCAGTGTCGCCATTTTGCCGGCAGTGTCGCCATTTTGCAGGCAGTGTCACCATTTTCCCGACAGTGTCGCCATTTTCCCGGCAGTGTCGCCATTTTGCCGGCAGTGTCGCCACTTTTCCGGCAGTATCGCCATTTTGCAGGCAACGTCGCCATTTTGCCGGCAGTGTCGCCATTTTGCCGGCAGTGTCGCCATTTTGCCGGCAGTGTCGCCATTTTGCAGGCAGTGTCGCCATTTTTCCGGCGGTTTGGTCCATGAAACGTGCGGCGGTTTCCACTTGTGTATTCTTAGATATTCTGCGGCTCGGATGCGGCCATCTAGGCCAAATACGCCACAAGATTACTTTAGTATTAGAGACCTGGAGAATGTGTGAGTTCAGTGACTTGCAGGCGATAATTCATAGTCTTATGTCAAGTCAAGCATACATCGCAGCCAAAGCTACCTGAGCTCTCTCTGCTGGGATGTATGCTTACTTGCGTGAATTTCCCTTCTCGTTGGTGTATGGACTCAGCGCTGAGACGCAGCTTAGGCCTCATCCATACCTCAGGCCTCCACCATGATTATTCATTATAGACTGTTCACGGTTGAATGAGCACTTTTGAAAGTCTTGCTTAAGATCTCCTCTTATCATGTTATAAGTCATTTTGGCGTTGCCATGGGGGCTTATCACTTTAGTCAGGCGTCAATCAAGCGAAAATGTGAAGCTGTTAGGAACTTTTATTTGTTACTGATATGCAATTTGCCACTCAAATGTGTAGAAATCAGAAAAAAATCAAACCTTATTTGTTTCATATTTAAAAATTATACTCGCATTGCAACGTCAAGACTTGGAAATATTTTCATTAATTTGTTGCTAACTTAATGTTGTAAACCGAGATAGCACAGGATGCAGTCCGTGGACAGTATTTCTTTTAAGTTTCATTTCAAAAGTGCTCACTTCACGGTGGACAGCCTATAGAAACGTATGCATGAAGGGAAACGAGTTGGCAGATAAGCGGCGAAGAGTCTAGGGTGGTGTGTGTTCCCTACCCTGGACATCTAACATAACACATTATACAGGTTGTCCCTTAAGTCCGCTAGGCATTTTGCAAAATCCTTACGGGAAAACCAGTTGAGGTCACCTCGTGCAGTTTACGACACTCTACAGAAACGCGCTGGGTGTTTTTTTTTTAACCTATAGATTGTATAAGAGGCCATTTTAAATTTGCTGATTCAGGTGTTAATGAAATGGCGACTGTGCAAGAGTGTGCGCGTTGTTTGGCTCGACGTTTTGATGTAAACCAGTTACTTAAGATGCACAGGACCGGAAATTACTTTATAAATGTGTATTTCTGGAGTAATCTATATCCCTAGAGATTGCCTTCCACGTGTGTAGCGGTTTATAAACCCTGGCTCCCTTTGCTAGGCATGTATCTAGTGTACGGGATGAGCTTCGGGTTGTACAGTACAGGTTAAATATAACCTTTCTTTGCAACATGTAGACAGTNGTCGCCATTTTGCCGGCAGTGTCGCCATTTTGCCGGCAGTGTCGCCATTTTGCAGGCAGTGTCGCCATTTTTCCGGCGGTTTGGTCCATGAAACGTGCGGCGGTTTCCACTTGTGTATTCTTAGATATTCTGCGGCTCGGATGCGGCCATCTAGGCCAAATACGCCACAAGATTACTTTAGTATTAGAGACCTGGAGAATGTGTGAGTTCAGTGACTTGCAGGCGATAATTCATAGTCTTATGTCAAGTCAAGCATACATCGCAGCCAAAGCTACCTGAGCTCTCTCTGCTGGGATGTATGCTTACTTGCGTGAATTTCCCTTCTCGTTGGTGTATGGACTCAGCGCTGAGACGCAGCTTAGGNTGCTGGGATGTATGCTTACTTGCGTGAATTTCCCTTCTCGTTGGTGTATGGACTCAGCGCTGAGACGCAGCTTAGGTATCATCCATACCTCAGGCCTCCACCATGATTATTCATTATAGACTGTTCACGGTTGAATGAGCACTTTTGAAAGTCTTGCTTAAGATCTCCTCTTATCATGTTATAAGTCATTTTGGCGTTGCCATGGGGCCTTATCACTTTAGTCAGGCGTCAATCAAGCGAAAATGTGAAGCTGTTAGGAACTTTTATTTGTTACTGATATGCAATTTGCCACTCAAATGTGTAGAAATCAGAAAAAAATCAAACCTTATTTGTCTCATATTTAAAAATTATACTCGCATTGCAACGTCAAGACTTGGAAATATTTTCATTAATTTGTTGCTAACTTAATGTTGTAAACCGAGATAGCACAGAATGCAGTCCGTGGACAGTATTTCTTTTAAGTTTCATTTCAAAAGTGCTCACTTCACGGTGGACAGCCTATAGAAACGTATGCATGAAGAGAAACGAGTTGGCAGATAAGCGGCGAAGAGTCTAGGGTGGTGTGTGTTCCCTACCCTGGACATCTAACATAACACATTATACAGGTTGTCCCTTAAGTCCGCTAGGCATTTTGCAAAATCCTTACGGGAAAACCAGTTGAGGTCACCTCGTGCAGTTTACGACACTCTACAGAAACGCGCTGGGTGTTTTTTTTTTAACCTATAGATTGTATAAGAGGCCATTTTAAATTTGCTGATTCAGGTGTTAATGAAATGGCGACTGTGCAAGAGTGTGCGCGTTGTTTGGCTCGACGTTTTGATGTAAACCAGTTACTTAAGATGCACAGGACCGGAACTTACTTTATAAATGTGTATTTCTGGAGTAATCTATATCCCTAGAGATTGCCTTCCACGTGTGTAGGGGTTTATAAACCCTGGCTCCCTTTGCTAGGCATCTATCTAGTGTACGGGATGAGCTTCGGGTTGTACAGTACAGGTTAAATATAACCTTTCTTTGCAACATGTAGACAGNCTATCTAGTGTACGGGATGAGCTTCGGGTTGTACAGTACAGGTTAAATATAACCTTTCTTTGCAACATGTAGACAGTTGGTTACAATGGGCATGAAAGGGATAAGTAAAAGGAACTCAGAAGCCGAAAATGTCTCTACTAGTGACGCTTATAGGCAGAGGGTGAAGTGAAGAGGCAACGGTGGCCCTTAACATCGGCCCGAGGCGACGTGAGTATGGAGCGGTGCCAGAATGCAAGGGCGGGGGAGACAGAGATACCCCGGGGGAAACCCCGCCGACCAGCGGCATCACCCGGCACGATTCCCAAGTGCGAATACCCAGGAACGATCCCGCCGGGTATCGAGCCTGCTTACTCTTGCTGGTCTAGCCGCTGCACCACCACGGCCTCCTGTTAGGGACAGGGACGTTTGTATATTCGATTCCCTGTAACTTCACACTATTCTTGAATCAAACCTTCAAAAAAACCCCTATGTATGACGTGTTTGGTTGTTTCGTGAATATGCCATGTATCAGGAGCGTTTTATACTTCCGTTAACACAAAATTATAATATTTTTGTCTATTTAACTCGTAACTAACGTGAGTAAAGATAGGGAGAACATATGTGTGTGGTTAATGATTAGTAAGAAATAGCTCTCATGCAAGCTGAGTTTGCATGAGGCGTAGGGTAGTATAACTTGATGGGGGGTTGAGAAGAGTGGGGGATAGCAGGAGGAGAAGAGTGATGTGCGGCGTGTGTGTGTGTGTGTGCAGGGCGACGTGGGGAGTGGTGGCTTTGGGGGCACACGCGGTGTGCGGCCGCATCCCGGGACTGACCACTCGACAGAGGGACATGTGCCGCGCGGCTCCGGACGCCATGGTCGCCACTGGAGACGGCGTCCGCCTGGCGCTCCACGAGTGCCAGTACCAGTTCCGCCACCGCCGCTGGAACTGCTCCGCCGTCGGCTCTCACCACGCCTTCGGACACGTCGTCGTCGTCGGTGAGTTGTCCCCAC
>NQII01000674.1:396937-411763 GCA_002778355.1 Clitarchus hookeri | reverse complement strand
CCCCCCCAAACAAGTCGCTTTACGTGATTGACGAACTTTGAGAAAGGTCTCGATCGGGCTGAGAACCGCAGGATGGTCGTGTGATGCACCATGTGGATCGTCTGGTGCATGCGGTCGGTGACAGTGGATGCGTGATGCCACCCGCACACGGAGGACCACCTCAGGACGTACGAGATCAACCCACCACTCGAGAGGATCGACGGATCGTGCGCCAGGCGTGGAGGGATTCAATAGCCACCCAGTTGAAGATACTGGCCGGTGTTGGGGCTCCTGTGTCCACGAACCAATCACCGAGGACTTGCGGAGGCGAATCTGCAATCCCAGCGCCCACAGCGCATGCTAAGCATTAACTCTGCAGCAATGCGGCTTTGTAAGCAGTGTTGCCAGAGGAACGTCACAGACTGGCGATACGAGGTGTTAAGTCACGAGTGTCGCCTCGTGTGGAAGGCCCATCGTGAACGCCACAATCCCAACCTTGCTATAGAGCGGAACTCTTCCCCCACGGCAGGCACTATGATCTGGCGAGCCATAGACTACGATGACCAATCCTCTCTCGTCGTACTACGTAGAACACTGACGGCCCAGCTGTATGCGAATAAGATCCTGCGCGCCCATCTTCTGGCCGGGATTCCAGGTGCCGTATTACAGCAGGATACCACCGGACCGTTTGCAGCACAAGGTCGCCCAGGACTGCCTCTGTCATGTCCAAACACTACCATGGCCTGTCCGTTCCCCTGACACGTCCCTGATCGAGCGTGCGTGGGACTAGTTGAAACACCAGCGGCCTTCGTGACGGATGAACCGAGATTTGGAACACACAGTATGACAATTGTGGATCCGCCTGCCTCAGGAGAGAATGCGGTGTCTGCTGAACTCCATGAGAGACGCCGTTACAGCGCGTATCTCAGTGCGACGCACATTTGACGACGGCCGGACGGCGTACCACAGATCCACGTGTCATTGTTCTGTTGCTCTGTTTTTGTGATCATTGTATTATGTACTTACCTGTACCACTTCCCCTATAACTTTTCAGTATTGTACGATGCATCCTTCTGTGTACGCTATTTATTTGTCCGGCAATGTAGGCCTACATTTAGACGATGTTGGAACCACGAAATATGTGTTTGGATCGACAAATTATTTGCTTTGTTCAAGGAACGAATGTAGTTGTTTGGAGCAAGAGCAGATTAGTTAAGAAAACAAAGTATTGTTCAGAGTAAACAAATACCTTTCAAGTAAAATTATTTGGTATCTTCAACTTTAATCTTTCTCTCAGTGTATTTTGTCTCTACCAGCACCTGCTTTGTTTATTGATTCCTGGAACAGTTAAACGCCAGATTTAATGTTAACATTTTCTCGCGTATTTCGTTTCTTCTTTTACTGCGAAGCTCTGAACTGTGGAGGCCATGCAAAGAGAACCGAACACAAAGAGTGTAAATAGTTCAGTTCGGTCGTGCTCGCCAGGTATCGAGTGTCCAATGTAACTTTAAATCTGAGCTGATATAAACCAGCTATCACAGTAAACTCTGCTGTTGATAAGACGTGTTTTAGTTGTATAAGCACGAGAAGTTTTGTCGNTGACAGTAAACTATGCTGTTGATAAGACGTGTTTTTAGCTGTATAAGCACGAGAAGTTTTGTCGCAACAGCATGTTGGTGGTTGTGAGGAAAATGTATCACTTTTCCTGAAACTAGCATTTGTCAAATTCACCAACCTCCAAGTTTGTACAAATAGATCAGCAAAATATTAACGTGTTCTTTACGGAGCTAAAATATCAATGATTTACAGTTAATTATACATTTTGTTGCTGATCTTTACAAAAATGTATTTTCCGACAACTGACTCTATTTCAGCGTAAACATTAACAAAGTATACTTACATCAGTATTGACAAAAATAATACATTTTTTTATAGTTATTAATTTTTTAATTGTGCATTTTTCGAAGTGGTGGCAACGTATATGGAATTTTTAAAACTTATATATACTTAAATATAAAGTTAAAAGTTTATCATATTACAAACGAGTTTATAAATATGACTGAGAATCCAACCGTGCCTTTTTTTGGGCGCATGGATAAAGGCATTTATAGTTTTCATGGGTTTATTCTTGCAGTCGTTATTTGTTATCAACTGAATAATTATATTTTGTACTTATGTCAATGCAGCGTCATGCCTACAGAAAACTTAGACCGTAACATTTAATAAGTTGATACACTCAAAAATCAGTAATTACAAACCGAATGAGGCGATAAAAAACTTGGAAGGTTGATCAGACGAACACAAAGCGAGAACGGGAAATACATACACATGAAAACAACTACTGACTACACAGCGANAACTGAATAATTATATTTTGTACTTATGTCAATGCAGCGTCATGCCTACAGAAAACTTAGACCGTAACATTTAATAAGTTGATACACTCAAAAATCAGTAATTACAAACCGAATGAGGCGATAAAAAACTGGGAAGGTTGATCAGACGAACACAAAGCGAGAACGGGAAATACATACACATGAAAACAACTACTGACTACACAGCGNGGGAAGGTTGATCAGACGAACACAAAGCGAGAACGGGAAATACATACACATGAAAACAACTACTGACTACACAGCGAAGACAATACGGGCCAACACAAAGGCAAAAATGGAGACAGACAGATGTACGCACAAAAACTCGGCAACACAAAGAAGAGAAGTCGGATCAACACTGTTGGTCTTCTACGACGATACAGTAACGAGTTTTTCCGAAACTGCTAACTGTTTCTCATCTACATGCGGACTGAAGATACACACGTCTGTTAACAGCAGTTACTCTTGGGCTTGCTTAGCGTGTTTGCTTTTCACCGTGTGTTCTGTAGTTTCTGTGAGAACACAGCTCTGCAACGGCTCGCGTCTGTAATAGTGGATTACCATTTAATTACTGGTCATAAGTTTCACGACGGAGTTCATTCTTCCGTGTGGCTCGTGAGAGTATAAACAAAAGAGAGGGAGAAGAAAGTAAGCAGATGTTTCAAAAGTGCTTGTTTATAGTGAAGCAGCCTTACTAATTACCATATTTCTTGGGTTTAATAACTGTCACTATCCTCAGTGTTTACTCGGAAGGAATGCAAGAGGAAACTAAGTGCACCCTGGAAGGATAACTGGCCTGTTCCCCCCCGATAACACTTCCACCACGAGACTCGTCTAACGCGAGCCTCGCTTCTCCTCGTCAGACATCGCCCCATGAGCTAGTAGCTTCACTGCCGTAGCAGCGATCACGGTCGCATACCTGGGCCTCACCAACTCCCGATATGGGCTTTTGTAGTCGCTCAAGGCTGTCTACGTTGCCGTGTGTTCTGGCGCGTCTAGACTGCTAACTAGGTCTAGTCCGGCGAGTTCTGAAGCAAGAGTACAGCAGCTCTCTCGGTGTATCGTTAATTGAAAAATACTATATACGTAAGGTTTGGAATATAAATATTATCCATGACGATACCGCGTGTAAGACATTGTTGTTTAGTATATTTATTTGATAATAATTCAAGACCAGACAGAGTAAACAACTAATAGCGTCCTAAGAATCCCTGAAATGGTGGTAAGAGTCCTGTTTTATGTCAGTTATTCGAGGATTATGCCCGAATACAAGTCGATGATAATATATTAGCTAATGAGAAGAAACCCTGGAGAGCGGATAGTGTTCCTAACAGGGTTGACAATAACGACTAACAGGTTAATTCTCATGAATGCCTGTAATTGAGTGTTAAATGATAACATNTCCTAACAGGGTTGACAATAACGACTAACAGGTTAATTCTCATGAATGCCTGTAATTGAGTGTTAAATGATAACATGAATGTAGTTTCTAGCGACTTGCTAAGCAATTTTGGCTAGTCTGCTTTTTGCCTCGTGTCTGCTTATTGTGTGTTTTATAAAAGGTGATTTGTAAATATTAAGGACGCCGCATTCCTAGAGCTTGAACGTCGTTGCAGAGTAATAAATCCACGATACTTATGAAACTGTTAAACATGTTCCCGTTAAACTAATCCACATTCTAAGAAATTTTTTCATAAATGTATTAAGTCATTGTGTGAGCGTAACGAGAAAGTTCGAATTGCGTAATGTTCTTATGCATCCATAGTAGCTTTCCTTTACGTCCAGGAATGAGCTAAATGCGTAAATGATACCAACTGCGGATAAAAACATTTCTATATTTACATCCTGATGTACAGAAATTTTCCATACTAGATTAAGATGTAAATCTTCCACTACAGTTTAGGAAGTTGATTGGTATATATTTAAGTGTGTTTTCTTTGAAAACACACTTCAAACGCAAAACGAATAGCACTTTCGGGTAAATTTTGCTCTTATGTCAGCTATTTAACTTCTCGTCATTGTAACTAGTTTCCCAGAGAGCGAATCTAAATTATTGGCACTTTAAGCTCTAAATAATAGTATGCTTCTCTTTTCTACATCATTATATATCAACTGCCTTTTTATTCTCTGGCTGCTAACGGAATATATAAAACTAGTAATTATTTATTTTCTTCAATTAGTAGTCAGATAATTATAAGTGCAGTGATTATCTTACATGTAAAATGACGTAGGAGACCATAATTTAAACTTAAGCGTGCCAATAATTTCAACAGGCACTCTAAAAAACAAGTTGCGACAAGCTGGTTTATATATATGTAATTAGTGCAAACACTCCCCTTGAAGCAGTCATGCAAATTAGAATCACTATTTCAGGGCCCTCCTGCATAACTAAAATGGGTTTATAACGCCGTTGTATCTCAAAATGCACTGATCGGAGACATTCCTAAATATATAGGGATTTACAGTGAACTAAGCTACAGACTTTCTATCAAATGCGATTTAAGTCTCCTATTAACAACAGAACGACGGTAACACTGCACGCAAGTTCTGAGCCTTAGAGGCGATGGGGCACGAGGCGTGAGGATAAGTGTCGTCTTTACAGATCCCCAGCTTCTGCGTCACAAACGGAAAACAGCTCCGGGTAGGCGGTGGATATAATGCTGTCAAGTTGGTAACGAGCATAACGTTGGGAAATACGCGTCACTGTCTGGCATTGTGCCAACCATCACAGATCTTCTTATTATCGACTCAGCCTCGCTGGTTCCAGAGCGAGAAGCATCTTCCCTTTTGACGGCACTGCTCGTGTTTCAGATACATAAGTTTTAGACGTAACTGTCTGGCATTTGTGCAACAGTCCAAGACGAAGATCTTATTACCGCTGAATTAACGTAAAAGTGGCACAGTCGGTTGTTGCGCCGCCGGTCTGGGGTATGGGAGGTTCTGTGTTCGAATCGCACGCAATGCGCGGGTTTTAGTTTAATTAAGGTCATAAGTTTGTTCATAAAGCTGTCCCCTGTACAGCCTGCAGTCATAACACTGGGGAACGTTAATACGCCCTTCCCAATACAATACAGTAAACGTGTTAAGTAGACAATTGTGAATACTGAAATGATTTATTTTGCTTTACGATTTTTTTTAGTGTATTCAAGTGTAAGAATTAACCAATTTAGAAATCTTTTACTTTTCTAATAACTCCATAGTTTCAACTGGCGAGACGGACACATCAATAAAGTGATTAGACTCGCGGCAAACTTAATCATACACTGAAGAGCAAAAAAAACTGGTACACCTGCCTAATATCGTGTAGGGCCCCCGAGCACGCAGAAGTGCCGCAAGACGACGTGGCATGGACTCGACTAATGTCTGAAGGCATGCAGGAAGCAATTCACACCACGAATCCTGCAGGGCAGTCCATAAATCCAATCTGCGCCAATTTGAGAAAGGGTTGCACGCCCGTCACGTTTAATGATTCTCGTCAGTTGTCGTTTGTCCCGTTCTTTCACAATCTTTTTCTGGCCGCAGCGATGTCGAAGATGTGATGTTTTACCGGATTCCCGATATTCACGGCACACTCGTGAAATGGTCGTACGCGAACATCCAAATGTTATCGCTACCTCGGAGATGCTATGTCCCATCTCTCGTGCGCCGACTATAACACCACGTTCAAACTCACTTAAATCTCGATAACCTGCCGTTGTAGCAGCAGTAACCGATCTAGCTGCCAACCGCATCGCGTTACTCTGATTGGTTCCAAACCTCTGTTATTTGCATACGTACGCCTATACCTGTTTTTTTTTGCTCTTCAGTGCACGTATGGCAAAAGAATACGCACAGTTCATATAACTAGACACCAAGCAGAGCTTCAAAGAGTGCTCAGTTTACCGTGAACAGACAATAGTTGCTTTCTGCAATACGTTCAATAAAACTACCAACAAAATTTTCTTCTAAGAAAAAATTTTTTTTTTATTTATTCTGGGGTAAACACCATGAAGTGTGTGTGTAGTTTAATACTGCACGTATAATTGTTTTTCTGTACAGATAATACACCATTACCGTAGTTGACAGAGAGCAAATACCGTTAAGTTTTTTTTTTTACATTTGTTGTATGGTAAAAGTGTACGGTGGTGTGGACCAATAGAAAGGTGTTAAATCGCAGCTGGTATATCTGCGATGTGCATAAAGGAGGCACAATTCGGGTTTATCTCAGATGTTGGTTAGCAATTCCAAGTCGGTGCTGATTTACATATACTGAACACAAGCTTGAATTGAACCGCTTAAATAAACTACTTCATGACACCATTTATGTTGGTAGCTACCCCAGCTTGCCATCACCATGACACCAGTTATGTTGCTAGCTACCCCAGCTTGCCACCATCATACATGTCACAATACTCCGGACACTTCCCTGTGCTGAAAAACTGTCTGAATACATAATGCCAAAATGAGAGTGTCTCGAAAAAATATCATTTCCTGCCTAATACAGTATACAATCAATCTGATTAATTTGAGTAATTTATGCCTTAGATAATGCAGACGTAATATGTGCTGCCGTGAACGTGGTGATAACTACTAGCGGCTTACTATTACGTTACCGAAGTCTTCGAAGTACGCAGACGTAACACGACGGCGAACTCCAAACAAGCATGTTGAACTCAGACGAGTTTGTACGACGCCGGCTCCACCTAAGTGTTCAGCGTATGTCGACCCAGGAATGTGAACACACTCAGTCCTGAGATCGTTTCCAAACTCAACTGATGATGTCGCGAAACATTTTGGCGTTCGCTGTATTACGTGTGTTGAGCGTGCTTCGCGTAACGAGTGAACACTCGATGCGCTATCAGTGTTATCAGAATCAATAGAAATTCCTATAATCAACACCTCAAGGTCACACCAGACCGAAAGTACACATCACCATGGCGATGGAAAATAATATAAACAANTCCTATAATCAACACCTCAAGGTCACACCAGACCGAAAGTACACATCACCATGGCGATGGAAAATAATATAAACAAACTGCGGGTGTTATGAGTTTCCTCAGAATTTCGCGCTGTGACTAGAGGGTTTTAACACAGAAATCTGTTCACAAAAGATAGAACGGTGTAACTCTATTTTAAAATATTCTTCTACAGAAGAATAAACATAAATTTAGGGCTACTCACAGCGATTTTGGCCGAAAGTTAACCCTTTCAATCACGGCGGTTTTCAAAGTCGACGTTGAAAAGGGCCCGTGGTGGCTGAGCGGTTAGCCTGCTTGCCTCCAACCAAGGCGAACCTCCGGGTTATCGCATGTGGGTATCGCGCCGGACGATGACACTTTTCAGCGGGTTTTCTCGGGGATCTCCCATTTCCTCCGCCCTTGCATTCCGGCGCTGGTCCATACTCACGTCTCTTCACCCTCACCGGCTCTCAAGACCTCGCTCTTAAGAGCCGGCCAAATATCTTTACTTACTCTTCATTTTTATCGGTGTCTGTCATAAGACAAGAGTGTTTTACTGAGACCAGAGTAGCATCACTGTAACTTAGGACTTGGGAGCTCTGCCAATGTCGGGCCACTTCTCCCCGGGAGAGGAAACAATTGGACGACGGTGGTACGGCAGGTGGGAGGGAGTGCCTGCATATTCATCAGCCCACCTGCCAGCTACCTGTGGTTGGTGCTTTGCAAGCCTTTCTGTCTCTCTCTTTCACTTGGATAGGTGGAGTCAAGTCCGTTCTTAAGCCGGCGCGGATATGGTGCAGTTCGAAACAAAAAAAACGTTTTCACTACACAGCCTGCAATTACGTTGATTGCGTTCAGCAGGCAGAGCGATACTGCTTCGCTGTCAGTTACATCTGCAAGCAGCGCTGGAGGTTCTGTTGGATAAATTACTGTTAGCGACAATACTTGTGTTTATGAGATGGACATTCAGTTGCTAATTTTCTGCAGCGTGGTTTTTGAGATATTGAAAGCTAATATTTTTGTAATGTATCCAAAAGCCAAATTTCACATTTAAAATAATAAAATTAACAATCGTACAAGTTCGAACATAACATTTTTCCATATTTCATGCACTTTCTTAGTGGAGATGGAGAATTTTTTTTTTCTGTTTACAATCTCTGCAGGACTGCTGCTTTGCAGCGGTGCGGCTGAATGACTTGCATCGTAAACCGCTGCTGCAGCGCTTTGCAAACCAAACCCGCCCATTTTTTTAATGCATGCCTGGAAGAGTTCAGAGAACAGGGATGCTGTGGTCCAGGACCCCAGGCGGGTTTCACAGCGATGACTGTCTGGGCAGTCCAGAGGTCCCCAGTTGGCGACGAGGTGCCTGGAATGCAGTCAGTATGCAAATGCCGCAAGCCTCAGTTAACTCCATGTTTGACGGGCCGCACGCCTCGAGGCTGATGACGAACATCGCATGCCACCGCCACAACGCGTTCTTGGACGAGCGAGTTCATTCTCACGTATCTCAATGGGAAACAAAACATTGTGCTTAAGGTTCCCGCCTACCTGTAGGTTGAGAAACGTGGTAGCCGTAAGGACGACAGTACCACGCACATCAAGCGCGCCATAGCCGCTAAGAGCAAGTTTCTCGACTGGAGTGCAGTGTTCTTGTCATACTGCGGGTACCTACGGAATTTAAAGCGGCGAACCTTTTATTTTATTGGCAGGAAGTCTGTGAAAAAGATAAGTGCAGGGTCCTTGAGTAATTTTGTGTCTGTGACACGTATATTTTGAGGTACGTGGCACCCCTATTTACTAATGAAGAACCATTTTGCTATCTGCATAATTTTCACAGACGATAGCGATATTTAACTGCTGTACAACTTATCATTTGTGTTTTCATATGAAGTATAGTCTTTAAAGCAATTATAACTAGAGACCTGAAAAATTCGCTGATTCATTTGGGGATAAGCTAGAATTCAAAACACGTGTGTTTATATAACTTCAGCCATTGGACCA
Source organism: Clitarchus hookeri (assembly GCA_002778355.1). NCBI lineage: Eukaryota > Metazoa > Arthropoda > Insecta > Phasmatodea > Phasmatidae > Clitarchus > Clitarchus hookeri. Next base: position 402,468 of record NQII01000674.1, on the reverse strand, counting down.
CAAGATGTTTGACACCTNTCAGCCATTGGACCACAAGATGTTTGACACCTCCTAGAGAACGCTGGCCCAATCGTTGCCTTCCACTGTCACAGCAGACATCCAATGTGCAGTTGACATCGGCATATTTGTACATAAGAGTGTAGAGTTAAGCCTGCAGGTCGTTGAACTCGCGAATTTTTCAGGTGTTTAATTATAACATACGCTGAACATAAAACACGTTAAATAACATTCTATTTGATCAGGCCAGTTTTCAAAACATTGTTCGAGCTAACAAATACAAGTGTCCACTACATCTAAGCAACTACTAAGCCAATTCCCGCAGATATGGTGAACAAGCAGTGTTATCGTGGCTCAGACAAATAATGTGATTTCAGTGATTGATTAGTAGGGATCCCTGCTTTTCGCGAGAAGTTTTCAGGACAAGTTGTTTTTCAATACAGTTTTGTTCATAACCACTTCCGTGACTGGATTATATGAATTGTTTCGCGTGTAATCTGTCTGCCCGCGAATCACGGACGGTTAGTATCGGGGATTCTTAATCCTGATTGGCTCACCCATGCAATACACACTCTTCACTTCACACAAAAGCAAGCGGCCAATAGTAATAGGAATCCTGCAAGTGTGCACATAGTACACTGAAGTCTAGCCTACGCGTATATCCTTTCGCGAAAAACAGGTGGCTCTATTGATTAGTAATGAATACTTTTTGACACATAACAGTAAGTCAAAGCAAGTTCCCATGAATGTCCAACACTTGTGAGGTATAACTCCACATGTGTCAAACACTTGTGAGATATAACCCCACATGTCATTTGTACCTGAAAATGGATGCCAGCGAATATATATTAGGTGAAGTGTGGTATCAATGCGGCGGCAATGACGAAAAACTCGTAATTGATCATGCTAGTGTACAATTTGGTTAGAATTTCAAATTTGCCATTTTTTATGGTTTCCTCTTGAGTTCATAGTAGAATTAAATGTTTTTTTTTATGGACAAACTTGTTCGTTCCCATTCTGATATTATTTGACAACTGTTTACCTCTGTGCATGACCAGAAATAAAAAATTCATTGGTATTTGTTATAGAAAAAACTACGTTATTAATTTTAATTGTGTAAGTTAACTCATCATACTACAAACATTCCGTCGAAAGTGAATATTTATTCTCAGCACAGTGCGACTTAATGTGGAAAACTGTTTTCTAAGGTAAACGAACTATTACTAGTAACATTATAGTAATGACACAAATTACCTCCTGAATTTCCGCCTTTTTTTTGCTAAGTGCATTTTCACAAAACTGAAAATAAATTTTGGGAAATTTTTTTGTCCTGTCTGCTATCAGTCAAGCCGCTAAAACATCTGTAAGAAGAGGCTGTGTGAGCAGAATGTCTGAGTTGAGAGGCTTGATGAGCGTTTTCAAGAAAGGTCTTGCTTGAATGGCGGTGAAGGTGATGTGAAGTGACGCGGAGAAGGTAATACAATCGTGGTGATCGCGCCAGGAATGGAACCCAGTTCACCTCGGTGGGAGGCAGGTGGTATGACCACCACACCACCACGGCCCTCCTCAGCAGGAAGAACGAGTGTGAGGAGACACCTTGTGAGTGGCGAAGCAACTGAGTGGAGTGATGAAGGAAATGGGAGTTTCCCGAGAAAACCTACTTCTCATCGGCATCACCCTCCACCTTTCCATCATGAGAAAATTCTGCCCTTGAACTCACCAGGAGTTTAACGTCAAAAGTTCGTTTTAAGCATAACTGCAATATAAACCTAACAAAAAGATAACCTCAGAGTATCTATTGTCAGCTAATAATAAAAATATTGAAAAACTTTCTAAAGTTAAGTATTTATGCTTCTTCATAAATTAAACATTTCAGTGGCAGAATCATATAAAACATAGTGCAAAGAAAATAACCTCAATCATTGGAGCACTCTATAAATTAAGAGACTTTGTGCAACATAGATGTAGACTACAACTTTATTACTGCCTAATATATTCCCTTTTAAGTTATCTTAATATGGTATGGATTAACTGTAGTAAAACCCAACTGCATGAATTAGAGTAATTACAAAACAGAGCAATAAGAAATGTTTTAAATTTCCTCCTTGTACCAAAACAAAGAAGTTATACTTAGAAAAAAGCACCATGCTCATAAAATTATATGCTGATATGAATTCTCTCCTATTATTAAAAAAAAATTAAAGGTAACCTCACTTTGATCATTTGAAAATTCACATGACGGGAGACAACTCACCAGCACTACATAAGACATGCAAAATATATGGAATTACAATACATCACATCTGCTAAATATGGGCACAAAACGTTTCCGTTCCTGACACTCCAAAAATACAACAAACTGCCAAAAACTGTAACCTAATGCACCAACCAATTAAAATTCAAAACATAACTAAAATAATTACTATGGGATAGGTACAAAATGATAAGTTTCTGATAAGATTACGAGATCAAATGGCACAGTGAAGTGAAAAATGGAAACAGCTGGTTAAGTAATTGGAGGTCAATGAACATTTCTCTGATATTCCATTATGTAGAGGAAAGTGCAACTTAATCTTATATAGTCAAACACTTCCAAGTGATTGGATCTCTATCTTTTGCATCTGCCAACCTGAGACACCAGATATAATTTTACATGGAAAACTTAAAATTTAATATTGATCGATAGTACATCACTGTCTCCTAGTTCGAAAGACCACGTGGATAACGGGTTAACTTAAACCATTAACCATATTGGCTTCCTTATAACGTATAACGTATTGGCTAATTTACTTATAACTTTCAAAGAAATCTATGTTCTCTGTCGTGCGCGCTCAAAAAAAAATCTATTTAATAAATAATAATTGAAGGGCAAGGCTAGTTTCCGTCAATGATACATTTCAAGTTTATTAATACCTGCTGCCAGTGTCACTTAATATCATACATTGATTATCATGGCTCACTCAAACAATTATAATTAGGGCCAGAGACTTTTCGCGTAAAAATCGGAGCACACGGTAGACTTCAATACTATATACACACCTCAGCTGTTGTTGTACCTCCATTGGCTGCTGGTGCCGTGTCCGTCTTTGACCGAGCCACTCAGGACTAAGAAACTACGACACTGAACCTTCGTGATTCTTGCTCAAACGGTTAACACGGGCCAGAACATTTCTTAGCCAATCAAAGAAGCTGGACGACCCTTCAGTGCTTTGGACTGTATCTTGTCTCGAAATATTTTCGCAAAATATCACTGCCTCTAATTATGATTATTTGTTTGTAAATATCTTAACGACAAAATACTTCCTTTAGAGGGCATTACATGTGCACAAATTATCGGAGAATAATGAGGAAACATAAGTAGTGTATCTGCCAGGTGCGCTATAGTTCACAAACCGTGAATGCTGGGAGTTCCAAACATAGCAAAGCTCGCATGCAGACTACGGGAACACTCATGGGTAGAGACCGGAATAATTCGCGAGTTCAATGCCCTGCAGGCTAAACTCTACAGTCTTATGTACAAATATGCCTATGTTAAATGCACATTGGATGTCTGCTGTCACAGGGGAAGGCGGCGATTGGGCCAGCGTTCTCCAAGAGGTGTCGAACACCGTGTACACCAATAGCTTAAGGTATATCAACACACGTGTTTTGAATAATAGCATGTCTCAAAATGAATCAGCGAACTTTTCAGGTCTCTACTCATTGGCGCTCTCGGTGGCAAGCACGGCTTCGGAAACGGTTCGTCAGTTTCGTTCTACAGCTACATGGCTTTTCGCTTTCGGAATACAGAGAATTCTGAGCCAAAACGAACGTGCAACGAGCAATCAAATCATAGGCTAGAAATTAACCCATTCAGACTCGTTGTACGCAATTTTGGTCTTTACTGCACGCTGCGAAGCGTGGCAAGGCCCCTTGTGGTAAACAATCCATCAACTACATGTTTTGGTTTTATTTTGCAACCAATTTGTTATAATGAATAACTTGCTATAATGTTATAAAATTCGTTAATCTTTCGTTAGGGCTGATTTCAAATGACATAATTTTTCATTCCCGTTTCAGTTTCACGAAAGTCCATGACATATTTTTCGTTTTAGTTTCGTGAGAAAAAAGTTACATTGGACATTGCTAAGGCGCGACTGTTCACCACGGTTGTCCGCCATTTACCTGTTGGTAAATAATTCGCAAACCGTCTTACTGGTCTAGGTCATAATTTGTTCACATCACTGTAGATAAACTTACAGCCTACAGCTAATTGGCTGTGACAACGAAACAAGTGTTGTGTCGACTTAAATACAGCACGCATCACGAAATCTCTTGTTCGCAACACGTAAAACCGTAAGTTAAAGTCGGTCTGAAAGGGTTAACAGTAAAGCAGTTTTTCAAAGTGGGAGCACCTAGTGTATCTCCTGTATTGTGAAGATACATAGTCGATGAGCACACGCAGGCGAGATTGTGTTGCGGCTCCTTTGATGTGGGCTTACCCATCATGTGATTGGCCGATCGGCGTTCTAGGAACGAGCCTTGAGTGTGACTGGCTACTGCTGCGGGGGGCGGCAGGTGGTCTATTGGCTGAGCAAGTCACTAGCCAGGCACTGATTGCCGTACGGAGCTCCGGAATGTGATTGGACGGCTCTTCACAGCGAGGTCTTGAGAGCCGATGAGGGTGAAGTGAGGTGAGTATGGAGCAACACCGGAGTGAAATGGCGGGGGGAAAGGGAGGTCCCCGAGAAAACCCCTCCGACCAGCGGCATCCTTCGGCACCNAACACCGGAGTGAAATGGCGGGGGGAAAGGGAGGTCCCCGAGAAAACCCCTCCGACCAGCGGCATCCTTCGGCACCGGAGTTACGGAACGTTGCGGGTTAATGACGCCAACTTGTTGGCCAGTGTAACTGGAGCTCGTGGTATACAAGGCTGTTTCACCTCTGTGTAGTTAGGTATTCTGTGGCGAAGCCTAGATTACAGGTCAACGGACCCAGCGAAATACACTTATCTGACGTTATGAGCCTTACTCAGACACATCAATTCTGTCGACGACTGGATTGAAACTTCCCCGTCTGAGAGAGAGTAAGTATTCTAGTTAACGACGTCCGCNAACACCGGAGTGAAATGGCGGGGGGAAAGGGAGGTCCCCGAGAAAACCCCTCCGACCAGCGGCATCCTTCGGCACCTGAGTTACGGAACGTTGCGGGTTAATGACGCCAACTTGTTGGCCAGTGTAGCTGGAGCTCGTGGTATACAAGGCTGTTTCACCTCTGTGTAGTTAGGTATTCTAAGGCGAAGCCTAGATTACAGGTCAACGGACCCAGCGAAATACACTTATCTGACGTTATGAGTCTTACTCAGAATCATCAATTCTGTCGACGACTGGATTGAAACTTCCCCGTCTGAGAGAGAGTAAGTATTCTAGTTAACGACGTCCGCCGACCGACAACTTGTAACACACAAGAATACAGCTTGCATACTAACACGTCCCAGCCAATAAACACGTGCAGCCCACGCCCACACCGTGTCCTTTTACATCTACATTACAAGT
>NQII01000674.1:378557-396873 GCA_002778355.1 Clitarchus hookeri | reverse complement strand
CGCACTCCTTCCCCGCCTCGGCGATCATAACTATTAAGGCGCCGTATCGACCGCCATGTTAAACATTCCCGTGGCCATAACTTCCTTCTCAGTGAAATAACTACCGTCTCTTCGCAGTATCTTCACAGTTTTTTTTAAATCAAACATTTGAAAAATTACCCCATGTAGGATGTTTTTGATTGTATCTTAAATACGCCATGTATCACAAGCATTTCATAATTTGGTTACATAAAAGTATCAGAATTTTAGACATTATAAACTATTCATTATATACATATCTAGAAATAGTAATAAATAATTCTCAAGCAAATTATTATTAAACTCTGTGCACACGAATGTGGTACTTCGTCCCTTCGTTGTCATTTTTTTAGACTTAATTTAGCTTTCTTTGCATAAGATGGAGGAATAGTCTTGATGTAGAGCTTCAGCTGGGCTTCAGGAAACTTTGCAGTAACTAAGAATTGACTATAAAAAATTTCTTATCATATCGAGTTCACATTTCACAAATGTCTTCAAATGTAGTGGCGAATTTTTGTCTAAGCGTAATATGGTAATTGTGAAACGGTAATAATCTACGAATATACAAACACGAAATGATGCTGTAGTAATAACCTTATAATTAGTTTAATGATGATCAGAATTTAAATTTATCCTACAGCTTATTTAACAGAAGGAAAATGGTTTTGTTAAATCAAACAAAAACTTCTTCGAAGCAAGAAAACAAATTTTTTGTATAGAGACANTTGCGAATTTTTGTCTAAGCGTAATATGGTAATTGTGAAACGGTAATAATCTGCGAATATACAAACACGAAATGATGCTGTAGTAATAACCTTATAATTAGTTTAATGATGATCAGAATTTAAATTTATCCTACAGCTTATTTTACAGAAGGAAAATGGTTTTGTTAAATCAAACAAAAACTTCTTCGAAGCAAGAAAACAAATTTTTTGTATAGAGACAATTAAATATTTTGTTCTCGAAACAAAATTATTTTCTTTGTTTTATTTTGTTGCCTCAAACTAAGACTTGGTTGCCTCAAACTAAGACTTGCTTGCCTCAAAGTAAGACTTGGTTGCCTCAAACTAAGACTTGCTTGCCTCAAGCTAAGACTTAGTCGCCTCAAACTAAGACTTAGTTGGTGAAACTAATGATTTGTTTGGTTCTACGTAAATTGAAAAGTTTTGTTTAATATAAGACAAAACATACAGACCGGCAGGGACTAGAACCTAAATTGTTTGCAGCGAAACTCTACGTCCAAGCAACATCAGTTCAACTCACTACTTATGAATTTATAATGTTTTATATTAATACATTTTAATTAGTGGACTACGTGCGTGTATAAGAAAGTGAAGATATTTGGGCGGCTCTTAACAGCGAGGTCTTGAGTGCCGATGTGCGCGTATAAGTATTTCAAATTTTAAAGCTTTATTTTATTTTACTTTTCCTGTAGAACTGGTTTTATTACGATGTCTAAGCATATATAAATGCACTAATAAACAGATTGAGTGGCCGAAGAAATATATACATTTTCCGATAGGTTTTGTTCGTTCAAGCCTGTATTTCGTTACATGAACAAATTAAATTTGGTGGCTTTCCAAAATTTGTTTACGCAACAAAATATTAATTAGGGCAACCAAATACATATTTTGCTCTATACAAACAAATGTTTTGTTACCTGGAACAATTATTTCAGTGCATATTGTGAGAGTAGNAAATACATATTTTGCTCTATACAAACAAATGTTTTGTTACCTGGAACAATTATTTCAGTGCATATTGTGAGAGTAGCGTAGCCATTGTTTCAAAATAAGTTATTAAAAACAACTTAAATAAGTTATTAACAATTATTGCATCGTGGCGTGTGNCGTAGCCATTGTTTCAAAATAAGTTATTAAAAACAACTTAAATAAGTTATTAACAATTATTGCATCGTGGCGTGTGGTGAAGCCTGGCCTTGAGCATCGGCCAAAACGGCTGAAACAATTTCCCACTTACTACACAAGCGCACACCATCCTTCCAAGACGCGTGTCGTTAACTTACGGAACATGGCATTGTGCTTTCATAATTAAAAGCTTAACGTCAGTGAAAAATCGCTGCAATNCGTGTCGTTAACTTACGGAACATGGCATTGTGCTTTCATAATTAAAAGCTTAACGTCAGTGAAAAATCGCTGCAATAAACACCAGACAGATTATAATTTATGACTACCGTAAGATTACTGTATATGTGGCAATAAGCAGAGACAGAGGTTTCCCACGAGAAAAAATGTCTGTTTCCTGGAATTATGCGTATTATACACATACTCCGACAGTTTTATTCCACTATTGGATGTCGCGCGTGTATGAAGCTTCAATGACGTTTCATTGGGCCAATGTGGACTCGGAAACGTTTGTATTTGAACCAATGGATGATCGAGTTTTCCACTCGAATGTGTTATTTAATGACCAATCACAAACTGAAATAAATCTAGTATTTGTCAGAGACAATTTAATATTTTTTTTTCGCAGGAAGACTTTACTACTAGTTATAATACAAAACATGTTGATTCCTGTCCGCGATGATGATTTAATGATTTCAACTATTACACGTCTTAGTTATCTGCTCCTGTATCACGGCTGTTCATAAGCGGAGTAACATAATTCTAATTATGACTCCGTAATGTGTAACGAAATGTCTTTTCACAAGAGGCCAATTACGAAAGGAATCTTTCAATTTTTTTTACGTAGGACATTGAAATCCGGTCTGTGAGTAAAGCTTCCAGCTAAAACAAGTGGCCTTTATAATCGAGTCTGTTAGCGAATGAGTGAGCGAGTGAGTGAAGAGATTTGGGCTTCTCTTAAAAGCGAGGTATTGAGAGGCGACGAGGGTGATTGAGGTGAGTATGGAACAGTGCTGGAATGAAAGCGTTGGGGGAGACGGGAGATCCGCGAGAAAACCCGCCAACCAGCGTCATCGTCTGGCACGATTCCCACGTGCCAAAATCCGGGAGTGACCCGGCAGGGGGATTGAACCAGGTTCGCCTTGGTAGGAGGCGAGCAGGCTATCCGCTCAGCCACCGCGGCCCCGTTATGTTAGTTAAAATGGCAATTCTCTACTAACTCTTCGGTTCGTCCTGTCGGATTTCTGCTACCCGAGCCGTAGATTTCTAACATTTCCGCATAGTCACCCTAGCGTATTATATAAATTACAATGCTATTAGAAATAAACGTAAAGTAGTGTTGAATCTCTCTTGGCGCCACAACTTAAGCCGAAGTAATACGATCCATACTCACTGGGTACATCAAGTTACTCGAAGTTTTCGTATTTGCCAATTTTCCACTCGCAGATGACCGAGATATGGCTGAAAATGTGTAAGTTTTCCGAAGCAGTTTCATTGCATAGTAAACTCGAAGAATTAATAATACTATACACATTCAGTGGCTGTAACATAGCTATATTAAAACGCCTCTGGATAAGTGCAAGTCGGTGATGTAACAGCGATTGTAGCAACCAAATGTTACGCAGCGCACGAAGTACGTGACAAAAAAAAAAATACTCCATCAAGGATGCAGTCAAAAAATAACTGAGGTTTTTTTTTCTAGTAAACATAGATGGTGAAACATTATTTTCGTGAAACGAACTCCATGCACGTTAGGCTTCAATATCGTACGTAAACGCCAGCAGTTTTCCTGTGGTTATCGGCCTCGTGTCTTTGCGAAAGGCTGTTTTGTTTCATGACTAGGATAGTCCGGCTACATTGACAATGAACGTATACCATTCGCGTACAAACCGTTGCATTAAGATGCGTAGCTAAGAAAACCGTTCAATCGTGAAAGTGTATCTGAGCTGAAGTGTTTAACGTCCCCCAGCGTCATGCCTGAAGTCTGGTCAGGGGACGGCTGATAAATTAACTCATAGCCTAACTGAAACTAACAGCCATGCCTTACCTAGGATTCGAAACGAGAACCTCCCGCACCGCAGACCTGTGCACCAACCGACTGCGCCACGGGAGGTCGGCAACGACTTTGAAGTACTGATAGCCAATTTAACTCGGCCAATTTCTCGATTCCCATCGACATACGGTTGGGGCGAGTGTGACTGTAGACCGGCGTGTCTGCGGCAGGTTGGCCTCTGTGCAGTCGCATGTTCTGTGTGCGAGGTCAGCCGTGGCTGGAGCGCTGATTGCAATGGGCGGTGGTCCAGGGGGGACTGCGCCTCGCAAGGCGTGTTTCAATTGGCCGCGAGGTGAGAGTCCTAAGGCGTGCACTTAGGGAGATTAATCGCTGTGTTTACGGCGTTGCCGAGTCAGACGTGAGATCTGCCGTCGACCACTAGACGACGTGCACGCAGCTACACCGTACAACGTGCCCCGATCACCGGCCACTCATCACTCACCGCTACAGACGACGACTTATCGCTGGGGACATTGGTTCTTTCCTAGGATTTTACGTACAATGACGTTCTACACCCAACTTCATAGCATGCAATGCTTCGTAAGTACTACACTCTAGGCCCGAATCGGTGATATCAATCAGTAAAATAACATTCACTGAAAGTCAGTTCATCAGGTACTGCCGACTGGCGAATCAAGCTAATTAACTGGGAACAATAGACTTATAGCAGTGGAATTCTCGACATTCAGTGGGAATCACATATAAATCAGTGAAATTCAGCCATCATATTTATTATTTATGAGGCACTGATAATCAGTAGCTAAATTTTCACTATTTTCACCGATTAAGCGCATTTCTCACTGTTTCAAATTTACAATGTACACATAACACCACCATGGTCAGAAAAGAGCGATTTAAATGTCATAAGAAAGAAGAAAGTATAAACAAGATGCATCTGTATTCGACGAACAAACTTCGGCAGCAGGTTTATCACGAAAACATGTTTACGTGTTTTGGAAAACATGTTTTGGAACATGTTTACGTCCTACAGTATAAAAAAAATTCTAAGGAAGGCAGACATTTATGAAGTTGGAACTGAAAAACTATTTTATCACAGTAACACTGTTATGTATCTCTCTTTGTAGTCTTCCCTTTGCTTTAATAGCTGCAAGAGTNGGAGGGGGGGGGGGGGGATTTTGTGAAGAGTGAGGAGATTTGGGCGGCTCTTAACATCGAGTTCGACGACGGTGAAGCGAGGTGAGAATGGAGGAGCGCCTGAATGAAAGGGCGGGGGAAACGGGAGATCCCCGAGAAAACCCGCAGACTAGCGTCATCGTCCGGCACGATTCCCACTTGCGAAAATCCGGAGGGACCTGGCCAAATGATTGAGCCAGATTCGTCTTGGTGGGAGGCGAGCAGTCTAACCGCTCAGCCACTGCGGCCCCCCGGACATAAATGTGCATAAATAAAAATGAGATAACATTAGGCACAAAAGTGGCTAGGCCTACACATTGCCGGAGAGNGGGGGGGGGGGATCTTCTTGCACGAGTGCAGTTTTTGCACGATAATGCCTGTCCTCAAGTGACCCGAACCACAGCCGCCTTACTGCACACCTGGTGTTGGCAATGTGTTCCCCATACACCGCACATCTCGGTCTTCGCTCTTTCGGACTATTATATAGTTGACAAGATGAAGCTTTATATATGGCGTGGGCGATATTCCAATGACGACGGAGTGAAATACGAGGCATTGAAATTGTTTAATGAGCAGGACGCCACTTTTTACCGTCAGGGAATGAAAAACCTGCTTAAATGAATTTGGGGTTTCTGTCGAAAATAAAGGAATTGTACCGAAATAAAAATGGGTTATGTATTTAACCCGTTCGCCGAAAAATAATTTAATTTTTAATTTTTTTTTAAATTTACAATAGTAATAATGCTATTTCCGTAAAAATGTTTAACTAAAATATATACGAAGTTGAAAAAGCAAAATTTTCAAACAAATTAGACATATAAATATTTCTTACTCTGTAAGCGAGAACCTGTTTTTTTTTATCACTCAACTGGGCCAGTAAGGAGGTTGGAATTCTATTACTTAGTGCCCGAAATTCTCTAGATATTAAGAAATGCGGGTCGAAACTGCACAATCTTTCGTTCGCCAACTGTACCGGTTCGTGGCATGGTTTATCATGGTGACTGTCTGCAAGCGAAACTCCGGAATATTTTTACTAACTGTAGTATTTATCTGTCTTACACAAACATCTTAACATTGTAGCGTTACACGTGTTACGTTGTCTCAGTACTCTCTAGATAGTATCAATTTTACGATTATCTAAACTCGCCTAGGGGAACAGTACAACTAATTTACTCTTAGACGGTTCCTGACCTCAACTGTAGAAACGTAGATTCTGAAATTCTAATTTTTATCAACTTTCCTCATACCGCTGAAGCGCGGACATGAAATATTTCCAAATGTTCTCTGTTTCTTCGTTCGTGTTTTTAGAACTAGAGAAGGACAAGCTGGATTATCGGTGGAAATAACTGCAAAATCTTGTAAACCGAAGTTTCCTAAAACGATACAAATGAGATTCCACACTGGAAAGTATATACTACGTACTAAGCTCTCAGTGTGTACGGTGACGATCATTAGCTTCTTTCACGTGCAACTCATCAATGATAACAAGCACGGTAACTGACCGGGTTATATTTCTTTCTCGGTCTTCCCGTACATCCATTCCTCTGTATTAGTGTTTAATAAACTATTATGCTTGACTTCTCAGGTAAGCATATCCATCTTCCTTTGCTTCAGCTCTCCCTGTAGTGTACTCTCGTGCTTCCTCTTCTCATTGCATCTGTACCATCATTCTCCTGGGACAACATAAGTCAAACCGTAATCCTTTCTCTTGCCATATTTAACATATCTGGTTTTCCTGTTAGACTTTCAAAACTGATCTCTATTTTCAAGTGAATAGTTTGTAATTCTGAACACAAACTTATTTTAGAAAGCCCTTCAGTGTAATTACCTCCATTTCTCTTCCCGTTACTTCAGCTGTCAGTTGGGACGACATATAACATGAGGTCCGCGGGGAGTGTTGAACATAAATAAGGGTCCCTCGCTTGCAAGTTTGCGGAGTAAATAATGGAGCAGAGAGTAAAGCATGCTGCCTCTACTGTGACCCTACAGGAACTCTTTTGTTTTTGTAAGCGGTGACGGAGTCTAGGACTCTATGCCAAGGCGTCGATATATTTGACGAAGATGCTAAGAGTAACGGACAGGAATTCTAGCTCCTCTGGCAATGACGGCGTGAATGGTCGACTTGCCGCTGAGGTGTGCGAGAGTATGTGAAGTGAGTGTGCGAGAGTGTGTAACGTGAGTGTGCGAGAGCGTATGAGAGTGTGTAACGTGAGTGTGCGAGAGTATGTGACGTGAGTGNGTGTGTGCTCTAGCCGTCGCACACAGAGTGGGAACTTGTACAGCTGCGGAGCGTAGCGGCGGTGACACACCACAAGCAAGTGGAGCTGAGTGGCGGTTCCTTTGAAGTGTGAGCTCCTTCTCATTGGTTGGCTGCGCGATTGTATGAAACGGGCCTTGTGTCTGATTGGCTACTGCGTGCTGCGGATGAATCTGTGTTGGCTGGGCTCTTGAGGGGTAATTAAATAACCAGGCGCTGATTGGTGAACGGCGTTCCGAGTGTTTGATGTACAGTATGCTGGCGTGTGCGGTTGGAGTTTGCTGTACAAAAGGTCATTCCACTTCTATTACCTTTGCTATTCTGTGACACAGACATTATGTGGTTAGTGAAGAGATTTGAACGCCTCTTAACATCGAGGTATTGAGAGTCGATGAGGGGGACCGAGGTGAGTATAGTATGGAGCAGCTCCGTAATGAAAGGACGGGGGAAACGGGAGATCACCGAGAAAACCCGTTGACCAGCGGCGTCGTCTGGCACGATTCCCACATGAGAAAATCTTGGAGGGACAACGGCGGGAACTTAACCAGGTTCACCTTGGTACGAGACGAATGGCCTACCCACTACACAACCGCGGCCCCCACACGTGATGTTCCACAGCACTTTGCAACCCGCTATGTCTGGCGTGGAACTTTCTATTATTGGCTGGTTCTCATAAATAGGGCTGGTGCGTTTAATTTCATCCAGTCAAGCTTATTAAATGTTAAACACATTTCTAATTTCAGCATAACATTTTGTGTCAATACAAACTAAAGTGTAATAAGTTTTGATTTACAAAATGTAGTTTACGCAGTGCAATTTAATAGTGAGATCTTAATGAATATTAACATAATAATTTATTTATATAATGGCATTTTTTTTAAGATAGAGAAATTTTAATTGTAACATTGTTCGAGCGGCGCTCACACTTACACGCCAAAGTGTTTCATGAAAGCAATGATGAAATTTACTTTAAAAAGATAATAGAATACTGTGTGGCAGTTAAACTTAGCTTTGTTCAAAAGTAATTTTGAATTAGACTCAAAATAATTGCAAATTAATTTAATTTTCAGTGCTCACTAAAGGGAGGGTGTTTAACCACAAACATGGTGTTTAAAATTTTTTAATGCTTTTAAGAAGTATATCTGGCTAAATGTTATAAATTCTTTTGGCCACCGAATCGGTTTTCACAATTTTCCGNCGCCAAAGTGTTTCATGAAAGCAATGATGAAATTTACTTTAAAAAGATAATAGAATACTGTGTGGCAGTTAAACTTTGCTTTGTTCGAAAGTAATTTTGAATTAGACTTAAAATAATTGCAAATTAATTTAATTTTCAGTGCTCACTAAAGGGAGGGTGTTTAACCACAAACATGGTGTTTAAAATTTTAAAATGCTTTTAAGAAGTATATCTGGCTAAATGTTATAAATTCTTTTGGCCACCGAATCGGTTTTCACAATTTTCCGTATTCATTATCTATACGGTTCCACTATAGTTAATTTCATACGACTAAGATGCAGAATAGCTGCGCATATATAAACAGTTGAACGCGACTGCCTTAAGGAAGCAGGCGATTAATAATGCTCCTAAGCGCTGTGCGAACTGCCGTTTTGTCTGACTGTACAAACTGTTCGTTTGATTCGACCAACTATTGGCCATCTGGTCTTCAGGAACTAGTCAGTTAATACCCGCAGTTTACCAGCGAGTGCGGCTAGGATTCGGTTTTTCTTACGCACGTATACAACTATGTGGTATTTAGCTCATGTGTGCTTCTTAAAATGTCCAGTGACTATATCCACGATGGTGATAATAGTCTTTATTTACGTTGCAAAGTTAAGAACTTATCTACCATTTGAACACAGATTACAAGTAGTATTTTCTTCAGATCATAATTAATACTTCTAATTACAAAATGAAATTTTTGCTACGTCAATGCCAAAACATTAAAAATCAACGAATGTTGATTACAGAACAGTCAATAATAAATATGTATAAATCGACTTGACAAAAGAACTGCTTTACGATTTCAACTTAAAAATATTATTTTACCGAANCAGTCAATAATAAATATGTATAAATCGACTTGACAAAAGAACTGCTTTACGATTTCAACTTAAAAATATTATTTTACAGAAAAAAAACACATAAAACATTATGTTATAAGGGCATTACAAGAAAAATAAACATGTTTTCATCGTTTACACTCATCCATAAACACACACTCTCCCACCAACACACACACATACATACATACATAACTTTGTGTCACGTTTGCATGAAGGGCCAAAATAAAAGTGAAATTTATTCTTCACCTTTGGTATTTTCTGACGACATAACTTTCAGAACAAGCTTTCTCAAAATTGTAAATGATGAGCATTGTTTTACGTTCATGGGAAGTTTGTTCCAGAGCCGAATAGATCGAACATAAAAAGATCGGGAGTAAAAAATCAGACTTATGATACGGAATAGTAAGCAGGGGAGAATTGTGGGAGCTATGGCGGGAAGCAACGGAAGAACACTGGAGAACACGTACAACGGCTGATGTTACCTCATGAAGATCGTCGACACGTTGCACATGAATGGTATTAATGACCAGTACTGTATACAGCAAGGCATCAGTACACAGTATATTTTGTGGCTGATATGAATTGTGCAATCTTCTACACCTCTTTGAAATGAATGGCTAATATTAGTATCATCGACCACGCTGCTGATTGTTCACTGGTTGCAAGACGAACAAAAGTAGAGTGCTTAAACAAAATTTAATGATTACACCAATTGAATTTAGAAATTAATGCGAGACCGAAAAGTTTAAACAATTACGCAACAGATGTGGGACCAAATCATGCCAGCGGTTTTACCAAACATACTTTTCGACTTAGAACTAAAATAATAGGTGGACAATTAATTTGCAAGCCACTGAATTAGCAAACCTACGGTACCTCCACCATCAAACTCACATCCTTGTTAGTAAGATCGTATGAAAACGATGTCATTTAGCAGTTTCGTGTTTACATTTTGCGTACATTTGAAGTTCACAAATTTCTGCAGATTAACTTGTGGACTCTCTGAAATTGTTATGCTCAGCTATCGTTTACTTTTGTAACAAACACTCCCTTCGCGTATTTGAATTAGATAAAAACGTAAAGGAAACTGCCGAAATATCAATGTTGTTGCACATGCAGATCAGTTTAGTTGACAGNTTGAATTAGATAAAAACGTAAAGGAAACTGCCGAAATATCAATGTTGTTGCACATGCAGATCAGTTTAGTTGACAGTGACTTATAATTCCACGTAGTTTGTCGGCACTATGGGTCTTGCATGCTTCTATTTATCGTGGCGTTTGGCAATAACACTGAGTGCATTGCCAGTGTGTGGTCCGGTTTACACTACATTGTACCTTTGTCGTTCAAAACAAAACTCGCTCCAGTATATACTCATATTAACGCTTGTGTTTAGTAGGATATCACAAGAACACTACAACACAGGAACAACAATTTTCCAGACTGAAAAAAAAATGTTCTTATAAGCATATAAGCACTCATGAGAACAATACTGGCTATAATTCCTTTTAAATAAAATATGACATTACATTAGGAAAATATATGTTCGGCACTCATAATGGTTGATAACCAACCATTTATGAACGTTGTAATGTCTGATGTCGTGTAAATAAGTAGCACGGTCGTAATTGGTATTATACATACCAATATAACTGCGGCCGTGGTGGTGTAGTGGTCAGACTACTCGCCTCTCACCAAGGTGAACCAGGTTCGATTCCCGGCGGGGTCGCTCCCGGAATTTCGCATTGGGAATATTGCCGGACGATACAGGCGGGTTTTCCCGGAGATCTCCTGTTTCCCCCACCCTTGCATTCCGGCGCTGCTCCGTATTCACTTCACTTCTCCGTGATCGACTGTCAAGACTTCGATGTTAAGAGCCACCCAAATCTCTCCAATCCACCAACATAGCCACCTCTTCTAGTATAGTTGGAATGGGCGACATGCTTCAAACTTTGTTTTAATGTTAGTAAATAAGTGAAGACCGCAAGCTGTTAAATGTTGCCTTTGTTATATCAGAGAAGAGAAAACGCTGCACTCAGCAGTGAGCCTACACTGTGAGTCATCTCTGTCACCCGAGCAGNTTGAATTAGATAAAAACGTAAAGGAAACTGCCGAAATATCAATGTTGTTGCACATGCAGATCAGTTTAGTTGACAGAGACTTATAATTCCACGTAGTTTGTCGGCACTATGGGTCTTGCATGCTTCTATTTATCGTGGCGTTTGGCAATAACACTGAGTGCATTGCCAGTGTGTGGCCCGGTTTACACTACCTTGTACCTTTGTCGTTCAAAACAAAACTCGCTCCAGTATATACTCATATTAACGCTTGTGTTTAGTAGGATATCACAAGAACACTACAACACAGGAACAACAATTTTCCAGACTGAAAAAAAATTGTTCTTATAACCATAAAAGCACTCATGAGGACAATACTGGCTATAATTCCTTTTAAATAAAATATGACATTACATTAGGAAAATATATGTTCGGCACTCATAATGGTTGATAACCAACCATTTATGAACGTTGTAATGTCTGATGTCGTGTAAATAAGTAGCACGGTCGTAATTGGTATTATACATACCAATATAACTGCGGCCGTGGTGGTGTAGTGGTCAGACTACTCGCCTCTCACCAAGGTGAACCAGGTTCGATTCCCGGCGGGGTCGCTCCCGGAATTTCGCATTGGGAATATTGCCGGACGATACAGGCGGGTTTTCCCGGAGATCTCCTGTTTCCCCCACCCTTGCATTCCGGCGCTGCTCCGTATTCACCTCACTTCTCCGTGATCGACTGTCAAGACTTCGATGTTAAGAGCCATCCAAATCTCTCCAATCCACCAACATAGCCACCTCTTCTAGTATAGTTGGAATGGGCGACATGCTTCAAACTTTGTTTTAATGTTAGTAAATAAGTGAAGACCGCAAGCTGTTAAATGTTGCCTCTGTTATATCAGAGAAGAGAAAACGCTGCACTCAGCAGTGAGCCTACACTGTGAGTCATCTCTGTCACCCGAGGAGAATTTCTCGCTCTTTCTTAGATCGCGAGTAAGGAGCGAGCGAGATAGACGTGTGAGGTGCGAAGCAACCTCGTTACTCCCCCCTTAACCGGCTCTTACTGCGGGTTCAACGCAACACACGAGCCAGTTCAACGTGGCCGTCAACTTTACACAGCAGTTTGCAACACCCTCCGACTGGCACAGCTCTGCCGGCGCTCAAGACTTGATTGAAGCAAGCCGTTTATACTCTCAACTGCGGCACGAATACCTGTTTGGTTTTTTGTTTTATTATTTTATATTATTTTGTTTTTTGCTACACATTACAACTCACACTTCACTGTGCCCTATAAAGTTATTCGTTTGCTCGCTTTCAGTCAATGGATAGCGAGTTGACTGCTCTCCACATAAAGATATTGTGACTTTACTGTTGCTATTGTATCTCTTTAAAAAAAAATTTAAATTTAAAAAGTTTTTACGAAAATATTTTTATTTAAAACCAATAGTTTCATATTTTTAAACTTTTAGAAAAACGTCCTTTACAAATACAAAATGACATCCACCCAAAATTTGCAATTAAATTTTCAACATATTAAGGATTGTTATAAAGATTATTCATATTTACTGGGATTCAAGACCAACTATAAGCAACCAATCAGAAATAATCAGACTAATCAGCGAAAGCAGAAGCCTACATTAAAAAATATGGCACACCATTTCACTTCTAAAATTCATATTCGAAGGTTGTTTGGGAAGTATGTCATACTTCATGTTTCTTGTTTAAGAATTATTTACCTGAGCAATGAATTCATAAACATCTTCTTGATGCAGTAATTCTTATAGGAGTATTACTTGTTCGAGGCAAGCTTTACTTCTCGAAGTAGCCAAATAAGTACCAACCAGATCCATATTCCTAAGTCCACAAGATGAACCCCGCAACTCCCAATCATCTACATAATCCGCACGGACTCCAAGGCAAGATGAGGGCATCTGGCTATTTACAATTGAGGAAGATGTTACGAGTAGTGGTCAGGCCCTTAGCTGAGCGGCCTGCCTGATCACACCTTCACTTAGTTATCCAGGACATGGACTGTGATCGCTGAAATTAGTTATGGAATCGCAAACCACAGATAACCCCTCCACCGGCCAGTAAACGGGGACAACGCAGCCGATATAGGGCAGTGTAGTCCGTGCGCGGTGACTTTTGTCGTCGGGCCATTGGAACGAGAAGACCACTNAACGCAGCCGATATAGGGCAGTGTAGTCCGTGCGCGGTGACTTTTGTCGTCGGGCCATTGGAACGAGAAGACCACTGAAGATGGGTGTGTCCGGCCATCGACTTGCGCCATCTTAATCAGCCTCCGGAATCATGAACAAGGTGGGGACTCTCCAATTAGACTTTACTCAGAACGTGGCTGGTTAAATCTTTATAGAATAATATCAATTAATATTTTAGTATATTTGTATACGAATATGTTCATATTCAATCATATTAATATTAAAATAATNAAATAATATCAATTAATATTTTAGTATATTTGTATACGAATATGTTCATATTCAATCATATTAATATTAAAATAATGTTGTACAACATTAATGTTAAATAAACCTCTTTTATATAGAGTTCATTACATAACTCTTATCAATAACTTTTTACGCCCATATATTCCCGTTAAGGATAAATATCAACAACATATAAAAATCATAAGAGCGTGTTTTACTGTGTATACAGAAGGTTTTGTCTAGTTCACGGAATTTGAATCAAAATCAATGAATTTGCACTCCGTGAGTGGGTTGCCATTCACTTACTACTCTTTTACACGAAGTAGTATATGAAGATGAGATTTTATACGCTTAAGGTATCACCTGCATTGTTCGTGTCTCAAATTTGAAGCCATAAGTATACGAATAGCTTCTGGTATTTTATATTTACGGAGCTAATTCCCGTTATTCGTCATTACGGAGTGCCTTTCCGTAATTTAACTCTGCATCTCCATAAAAGTTTCCGTAAATCTACAGAAATTTCTACCAGTGCAGTTTATCTATCCTAAAAACACCTACAAAATCATGCAATAAAAATTATGTAAAAAGTTACAATATAAACCATTAAAAATAATTTCAAACGAAATTTGATTTTTTCCTTTGGAACACATTAACACAGAAAGAATTATAATTAGAGTCACAGTAATAAACATAAATTTTAAAACAGTTATAAGAGAAATGTTAATATGTAGGATATGAAAATATCTACACTCTTTAGCTTCATACTTTATGAAATAGGTGGAAAAAGCTTACAGTATACCTAAGTAAAAACAAACATCACGATAAACATAAGGTTTTTGTTTTGGGTGGGGGTCATAATAGCATCACAAAAACAAATGAAAGAAAACATGTTATTAGTTTACAGCAAATAGTCAATAAACATTGGTGGTAAAAAATAAAACATAATGCCATATTTCTGCTACTTTCGAAACTTTTCATGTGATAAATGAATTTTCAACGCATGTTTTAAATTACTGACGTCTGGACAGCATTTCAAATTACGAGGCAGGTCCTTCCATAAACGGGCAGTAGAAACCGTAAAGGATCGGGAAAAGAAACTGGACAATCCTCCGAGTGTTAAAAGTCCTCCGTAGAAGGAAGGGTACGTGGCACCGGGACTCCGGATCTGGCCGACGGCGAGTCTTCAGTGAGTCGTGAGCGTGTTTTGTTTTTTTTTTGTAGTCGTGATGGCTGGGACGGCGGAACACGAACGCCTCTCGGCTCGGGACAAGTTATGTAAGGTGGAATTACTCGCAGTCCAATATTTAACGTAACGAACGTAGACGGGTGGTTGGTGTGGTGGGGGGACTAGCGGGGTAATGCGGCCTCGGACCGGTACGCGGCGCGCTGCGGGTAATGTATGCGGCGCACACCGCCAGCGAAGCTAGGCTCACGTCGCCGCTACAATGTCCCAGCCACGTCCTCTGGTAGTAGCAATATTTACTTAGCTTTCACGAGGACCGGGTGACCGAGGATCTGAACCCCGCACGGCGAGAGGCCGGATGTGAACGAGCTGGACTTGGTGTTACATTCAAGTCAAGCTGTGGCGAGGATTCAGCAACCTTGCTCCAGTCACAAACACTCATCAACGGGGAGCATACCTTTTTTTTTCGCGAAACGATTCCACTACTAACTGTGCTGAAAAAGCACGTTGGCTCAGAATCGGTGTCGTGGTTCCGTGATTTTCAACTCTCACGCGTTTATCTGCCCGGGAGTCACAGACGTACAGTATCGGAGTAGCCTAATTCTGATTGTTCAGTCAAGTAGGACTCACGGGGACACGCCGCCAATCAGCTTAAGCATACTACTGGAGTACCTGTAGGCTATTGAACTCAACCACGTGCGAAAATCTTTCCGCGAAAACCCGGTGGCCCTACTCATAAACCAAACCTACTCAATGTCACTCCAAGGTTTGGAAAGGCAGAAGCACAGAACGAAATATCTGTCATTCGAAACATTTCTCTAGG
The DNA here is from genome assembly GCA_002778355.1 of Clitarchus hookeri. Taxonomy (NCBI): domain Eukaryota; kingdom Metazoa; phylum Arthropoda; class Insecta; order Phasmatodea; family Phasmatidae; genus Clitarchus; species Clitarchus hookeri. The sequence continues at coordinate 380,975 of NQII01000674.1, read as the reverse complement.
CCTGATAAGTCCGGGGCCGCTGTGAGGTGGTGGCTAGACTACTCGCCTCCCATCGTGGCGAACCAGTTTCGATTCCCGGCGGGGTCGCCCCCAGATTCTCGCATGTGGGAATCGTTCCGGACGATGCCGCTGGTCGGTGGGTTTTCTCGGGGATCTGCCGTTTAACTCCACCGTTGCATTCCGGCGCTTCTCCATACTCGACTCGCTTCACCCTCGTCGTCTCTCGAGACCCCCATGTTAAGAACCGTATAATCGCTTCACTCTTCACTCGCCCGGATAAAGCCGCTCACAAATTATATACGTTACTGATAATGATGAACTCATAATGTTAACCACTAGTATAGACAGTGTTATAACTGCACGTGATAGTAGCAATACCCTTCAACACAGCAGGCGATTCACAGACATTCGTTACAACTGGTGAGTTCTGGTTGGGCACGAGAAGGGAACCTTAACGTGACGTGAGTGAAGTGCAACAGCCAATGAGATGTTCACCTTCTCACAGGCACGTACACTATAAAAACACTTTCTTTGCCACAACACAAATTTTGTTGCAGCGAAGAAAATTTTTTGTTTAAAGCATAACATTATGGTAACAAAAACATTCCGTTACCAATACAATAGTTTAGCGCTAATTTTTAAGTTGAAGACAGTTGCAGTTTTAATAAGGCAAGCTAAATGTTGCTGCGAAGATAAAATATAAGCTTTCATTAAGGTAGAGAAAACAATTTCTTTGCTGAAACACAAACGCCTTAGTTCTCTTTACATTGAAGAAAGTGTATATTTACTAACAAGCAAAATTCTCCTTGTATAAAAAGCTATTGTCTTTGTGCTGAAGATAATGTATTGTTGTAGTAAAACAAAATAGCATTGTTTTAACGTAATTGCAGTAATCCCAACAAATAATTTTAATTAAGTTAAAGATAACGTAACTTTTGATAAAGAAATAATACCTTAATCCACACAAATTTATAATAACGCAAATAAATTAATTTATTTGTTTTAAAGATGATGTTTCCTTACGATAAAGCAGCAGTACCTCAATGAAACCTCATTTAGAGTATTGCAAAGAAAGTTCTTTCTTTTTATCCAAGATAGTATTGTTTTGTAATTGATTAAGTATAATGTATTGCAATCATACTTATAGTATTGTTGAACATTATTTTTCTTAAATAAAATATAAATTTTTGTGATAAATCAAGAATAGATTCATGCAACCATATATACAGTATATTAAAGAAATGTTTCTTTGGATTAATTAAAATGTTTTCTTCTGATGAATCAATCTCATCTTTATACAACCACATTTTGGGTAATGCAAATAAATAATTTTCGCGTTACAGATAATATTTTCTTGTAATAAAGGAAAATACCTTTACGCAATATTCTGTCTTGTACAGTGGTGTTAAANGCGTTACAGATAATATTTTCTTGTAATAAAGGAAAATACCTTTACGCAATATTCTGTCTTGTACAGTGGTGTTAAACCTACAGGTATGTTTTAACAGAAAATAAACATGAAGGAAAATTGAACTGGACACAGGTTAACTATTCAATAATGTACACAATATAATATTTTAAACGAATCTCTCTCCCCATGTTTCATACACTACAAATTAATGGAAAATTATGGCCATCATGACCACCTAACCAAAAAGTTCTCTTACTGTTAGAAACAATATTTCTTTATATACTGTGACAACTTCAGCAAGATTGTAAAGATTAAAATTTTTGTTGTAATACATGCAAAATAATTATTTTAAATTTAACAAAAAATGGGGCCAAAGATGAAGCATAAATTAAATTATAAATTTTAAAAAGAATATTTTTAACCAAGAAAACTTAAGAGTACAAAGTCAAGTCTACTTTAACATGCCAGAAGGCTTTGAAACCAGTTATGGCATTTATAAGTTATGTGGTTGATATTGTCATATTTTGCCATTTTATACGCATATACATGTCAAAGAACATTGATACAATACACGTACATGGAGAATATGAACTGGGCCACAAGAATTCCATTTTAATTTCAAACGTACAAAGCATATAAGTACAACCGTGCTTTACAGCGCACGCACTCTAATGCGGAGTAAACAGCACTAACGACCAATGCCCTCAAACAACGAATGGCAACCGAGCAGATGCGAAATAAGCCATAACCGGAAATACGAATGTACTGGAGAAGCTAGTTGCAGCTCTTTCTGGATCTGAAAACCAAGACTTATGTTCCTGTTACACCGCCATAGCAAGGGCTTCACCACCGTCCAACAATAGTGTACAATCCCGGCTTAGCCAACAATAAATAACACAATCTAGCCACCAACACGTCAGATAACCGCTTCACTGTTGTTTCTCATCACACCGTATCTCACCTACAAGCCAGCGAAGTAACACTACCTTACATGCACACGTAAAAAA
>NQII01000674.1:329738-378500 GCA_002778355.1 Clitarchus hookeri | reverse complement strand
CCCCCCCGTACACTTATAGGATAACGATCGAAACATAACACAGCTATAAACAATACCGGAACTAATGGTGACAAATTACATCGATTTTCTAGAAACGCTATTAAAGTGCATACTGAAGAAAGAGTTGTAGCCTGTCACACGTGAACATAATTTTATTTTGCGGCTACCACGGATTCCTGAGAAGTACCCTGTCTTCCAAAATACAGAATGGCAAAGACATTAAGAGCATGGTGAAAGCTACCCAGTACTTGCACAAAACAAACACACTTAGATATGCAGCAACTTGTCTTCCAAGTTTAGGAAATACAACTGTTTTGTGTACAGAGAAATAGGGACCGTGGGGGTAGGAAATTGGCTGCCCGAGTTTCACTAGACAAGTTTCTGATTACATTATAGAAGTGGAAATGATACACAAGTAATGAGAGGGCGGTGCTCGTAGATAGGAACACACACACATTGGTCAGGCGAACACGCACCGCCTGATGAAGCTGGTCCAGCCAGCGAAACGTAGCGTGACAACACATCCGCGTGATGAAGCTGGTCCAGCCAGCGAAACGTAGCGTGACAACACATCCGCGTGATGAAGCTGGTCCAGCCAGCGAAACGTAGCGTGACAACACATCCGCGTGATGAAGCTGGTCCAGCCAGCGAAACGTAGCGTGACAACACATCCGCGTGATGAAGCTGGTCCAGCCAGCGAAACGTAGCGTGACAACACATCCGCGTGATGAAGCTGGTCCAGCCAGCGAAACGTAGCGTGACAACACATCCGCGTGATGAAGCTGGTCCAGCCAGCGAAACGTAGCGTGACAACACATCCGCGTGATGAAGCTGGTCCAGCCAGCGAAACGTAGCGTGACAACACATCCGCGTGATGAAGCTGGTCCAGCCAGCGAAACGTAGCGTGACAACACATCCGCGTGATGAAGCTGGTCCAGCCAGCGAAACGTAGCGTGACAACACATCCGCGTGATGAAGCTGGTCCAGCCAGCGAAACGTAGCGTGACAACACATCCGCGTGATGAAGCTGGTCCAGCCAGCGAAACGTAGCGTGACAACACATCCGCGTGATGAAGCTGGTCCAGCCAGCGAAACGTAGCGTGACAACACATCCGCGTGATGAAGCTGGTCCAGCCAGCGAAACGTAGCGTGACAACACATCCGCGTGATGAAGCTGGTCCAGCCAGCGAAACGTAGCGTGACAACACATCCGCGTGATGAAGCTGGTCCAGCCAGCGAAACGTAGCGTGACAACACATCCGCGTGATGAAGCTGGTCCAGCCAGCGAAACGTAGCGTGACAACACATCCGCGTGATGAAGCTGGTCCAGCCAGCGAAACGTAGCGTGACAACACATCCGCGTGATGAAGCTGGTCCAGCCAGCGAAACGTAGCGTGACAACACATCCGCGTGATGAAGCTGGTCCAGCCAGCGAAACGTAGCGTGACAACACATCCGCGTGATGAAGCTGGTCCAGCCAGCGAAACGTAGCGTGACAACACATCCGCGTGATGAAGCTGGTCCAGCCAGCGAAACGTAGCGTGACAACACATCCGCGTGATGAAGCTGGTCCAGCCAGCGAAACGTAGCGTGACAACACATCCGCGTGATGAAGCTGGTCCAGCCAGCGAAACGTAGCGTGACAACACATCCGCGTGATGAAGCTGGTCCAGCCAGCGAAACGTAGCGTGACAACACATCCGCGTGATGAAGCTGGTCCAGCCAGCGAAACGTAGCGTGACAACACATCCGCGTGATGAAGCTGGTCCAGCCAGCGAAACGTAGCGTGACAACACATCCGCGTGAAAAATGTGTTTGCCTGATTTTCGTGTATCTGTCTATCTACGAGTACCGACCTGTGAGTACTTGTGAATTCTCTACACTTTTATAATGTAATCAGTAGTCTGGCGGCCTATTCCTGCCGTATCTCATAGACAAGTTTCGGTTNACGTAGCGTGACAACACATCCGCCTGATGAAGCTGGTCCAGCCAGCGAAACGTAGCGTGACAACACATCCGCGTGAAAAATGTGTTTGCCTGATTTTCGTGTATCTGTCTATCTACGAGTACCGACCTGTGAGTACTTGTGCATTCTCTACACTTTTATAATGTAATCAGTAGTCTGGCGGCCTATTCCTGCCGTATCTCATAGACAAGTTTCGGTTNAATTCTCTACACTTTTATAATGTAATCAGTAGTCTGGCGGCCTATTCCTGCCGTATCTCATAGACAAGTTTCGGTTTTGCAAAATACCTTGAACTATAGTAGTTTACCTTCTAGGACAAAGTGAACAAATCTGCTGCACGATGCACTACATAAAATTCAAAATATCATTCAAGTAAAATCTTCTCAAGAACTTGTCCTGCAAAAATATTAACATGCTCAATTTGTTAAAATGTAAATTCACCCTTTACAGAAAGTTTTTTTTTTTGTAAAGCATTTAACTACAGTTGAACATTTTCCTATGCCATATGTATAAATAATGATAGGAGGTAAAATCATATGGATTGGGCACCTGACAATAAGTATGATAAAGCCTTAAAAGCAAAGAATAAGTTACCAAAATTATAATCATCAATTTGAAGCCACAGGAACTGTTCCAAACCATACTGGTATTTAAGTTTAACGGTACAGTACTACTCACAAGTGAAAAATCTAAGAATTTTTTTACAGCAGTCTGAGAGATCAGTGTTGCAATAGACCAGCAGTATTCCGTACTTGTTAAGTTAAGTGGAAATTGTTTAAATAACCTGCACAAACGGCAACGGAAAATGATAATACACAACTCCAATGTCCATTAATTTATTAAAATTTTACCATATTATATTACTATTGTTTCTAAAGGTAAAATCATTTTCAGGTGAACTATTGACGGGCTCTTAACAACGAGGTTTTGAGATCCGACGAGGTGAGTATGGAGCGGTGCCGGAATGCAAAGGTGGGGGAAACGGGAGATCCCCGAGAAAACCCGCCGACCAGCGGTATCGTCCAGCACTATTCCCAAGTGCGAAAATCTGGGAGCAACACCGCCTGGAATCAAACCCGGTTCACCTTGGTGGAGGCGATTAGTCTAACTACTACACCTCCGCGGCCCCGAATGAATTCGTTATGTCTTCAGAGCCACTTACGAAATAGTTTGCTCATGATACCAGTCTAGATGGTACGACGAAAGGTAATATTCTACAGAAAATTAAGATAGACCTGATCGGTAGGTATAAGTTCACCACTGAAATAGGCCTATAGACGGCAAAGAAACAACAATCCTTTTGTTTCTTGACATTCTTCATAATGTCTAGTCTTAAATGCCAAAAACTCTGTCCCAGAAAAAACACTGTCTGAGCGCAACTATACGCGCATGCGCGTTGGGTCATACCCCTACCACGGTCACTGTCCAATTTCGTTACACTGTGCACGTGCAACTTCCGTTGCAAACTAAACTTTTACCCTCAATGCGCTAAAATAAGTATAACTTCAAAATATTTTTTATCATTGTGGATGAATAATATTCATGGAAAGAAACGGACGAGAAATCGTCTAGCAGTAAAATGCAAGATTGGTGATAATTGCCATGAATCACTCATGAAACGGAATCACAAATAATTCCACAACTCTAATCCCTCACAATGGGTGAACTAATTTCGTTGATACAGACACACAATTTCGTTAACTGTTTCTTAATAGAACCGACTTCAAAATTTTTGTGGATGTGTTCCCTTCGGTTTGAATCACAGTGAACTTGTATGTCACCGATACATCTGTATCAGTAACAAAGCGGTAACAAATACAATGTCATACGAAGCACAGGTAATAACAAATAAGTTTTCTAGCTGTTTCAATGAAAAACTAATCTCTGCCAAACTTTTGTACGACTGTGACATGTAACTGACATATTATTAGGCCTTGGATTTTTGTAATTCTTGTGCATTAGGGAAATGATTCTTGGTGATAGATTTTGCTATTTACGTATTTCAAAGACGTGTTATTTCAGTTACCATATATTCTCCCGTGGCGCTGAAAAACTTCTATAGACGTGTCTTCCATATCCAAAAGAGAAAATATGTCTCTTGTTCTTAGTATTCCCACATACAGTTTTGTTAGTTCAAAATACGCTGGACAAATACTGTGCCATCAAACTTTCATAAGTGGCACGGCACGCCTACAGACAATGTGGTTGCTGTTTGAATGCCTCGAAAAAAGTGTCCTTAATAACATAAGAGAATTTTCACTGTCCTTAGTTCCTTCCAGCGAGTAGAAAAGTTTATTACTCATGCGCATGTATGTAAATTCATGGTTAGGCTTCACCCATTTTGTAGAAATTCTTCGTTTTCGCTTAATGATTTCGGATTCAGAGTAGGTAATTACTGATGATGTAAGAGTATAGAAAATTTACATTTTACAAATTTTTTAATATTTTTGGGCGTAATTATAAAAATATGTTCCTGACTTTTCACAACACGCAGAAAACACACAATTAAAATCACGCACAAAAACATTGAAGAACTCGTAAAACGTAAATTGTANATTCGTAAAACGTAAATTGTCTATAATCGTACATTGTCAGTAATAACTAGGAATCCAAAATAATGTCGCGTAAAAGAAGACTTTCTGCAGAAGGGGTGGCATCGAGCCCTACGACCCAGATAAACGTCAAGTTAGTGTTTCCTCTTCAGGACGGATGATAGTTTCATCGATGCACGCACCGCTGTAGCCTTTGGCACAGCTTCCACAGTGATGCAGACTTTCGTCGCAGCATGCATGCGCTTCGCGTTGCCATCACCGTCACTGGCTCTACTAAGCGCCAGAATACCCGACCACGCAGAAGCGGAACGACTTGTCGGGTGCTGTGACGTAGGCGTGCTCGGTCGCTGATTGGTCGCGGCCTTGCTCTCGGTTCCTCCACCGGCCGCCCCCAGACGCCACGACAATCCTCGATGGTCGTGTTCCTGGTTTTCACGACCTCGTTTACATCGCCTCTCCAGTCGCGTCGTGGGCGACTCGGCTTTCTTCGCCGCGACGGCTGTCTCCCCGGCAACACCTGTTTTGGGAGACCCTCTTCCGTCCCTCCGACAAGTTGTTTATGTAAGGTGTCGTCGTAAATATCTCTCTCCATTTCCACGCCTCCCCGGATTGCATCACGCCCCATTCCGGCCAACCTGCTTCGGCGTGAGCTCTCTCCTAACACTACAGTTCTGATCAACCTTTCCGTAGGCCGGGTTCGAATTGACCATTAAAAACATCAGTATTATAGTATTAAGTAACGTTCAATTCGGACACCGTCGATAGTCACAATGGTTGCGAATTGATGATTTAGTATTTTAATAAGTTTAATTACATACTAAAATTTATATACTAAAATACCTCATACGTAGGACCACTGACTTTTCGCGTAAAAATCGGAGCACACAGTAGACTTCAATACTATATACACACCTCAGCTGTTGTTATACCTCCATTGGCTGCTGGTGCCGTGTCCGTCTTTGACCAAGCCACTCACGACTAAGTAACTCCGACACTGAACCTTCGTGATTCGTGCGCAAACGGTTAACACGGGTCAGAACATTTTTTTAGCCAATCAGAGAAGCTGGACGACCCTACAGTGCTTTGGACTGTATCTTGTCTCGAAATCTTTACGTTGCTGCGAACACTTCGCGATACTCAAAATATGCCATTAGAGGCGATAAACAACTATAATTGACACCCTGGTGCGATAAAGAGCTTAAACGGAGTGGGTTGCGTTTGGGCCGCTCGTAATATCAAGGTATTGAAAGCTGACGAGGGTGAAGCCAGGTGAACACAGAGCAGCGCCGGAATGCAACGGCAAGGGAAACGGGAGATCCCCGAGGAAACCCGCCGACCAACGGCATCGTCCGGCACTATTCCCACGTGCTAGAGAGCTTCAGGCATACAGACGTGCTACCGCCGCTGATTCGACGAATGGTGTCACGAGCCAGCCGGTAGCCCAGCCAATAACGTAGCCTGCTTTTCGCAATGTGCAGTAACCAATCAGTAACGACAAGCTTGCTAGTCTCCACTATCCTATATGTTCAAGAGCATCGTCTTCCTCTTCTTTGGCTGCTGCCCCAGCGAGTAGCCAGTTTCACCGCAAACGAGGTGGCCACGATTCCGTGATTTCTTCCTTGCGAGTCTGTTCACTGTTCACCTGGACGTGTCTAATAAACTGTTATCCAATTGCAAACGTAACATAAGTATATATGTGTTTGGCGTCTAGGTTGTCCAAATATGATTTCGCGAAATTTCCCAGTCCTTACTAATCAGACACAACAACTGTTTCCATACCAGAACACAGCAAGTTGGTGAATGTGAACGCCCACGTCGAAGGAACAGACTAGCTATTCCATGCTAATACTGAAACTACTGTGCAAAAGTTTACGGCCCCTTCTTTATAGGAAATATAATTCATTCTTGGTTAGTAAAAACTTTTCTCAATTCCTATTAAAGTTCTACATTCAGGATATTTGTCCGCTTCATGCAAGCAAAGCTTAAGTAAATCTTGAAAATCGCCTTAAAGGGATAACGCAACGCATTATTGTGCACTCAGTTTATTAACATTTCGAATTGACATTTTTTCTTACTAGGTATTATCTACATCCTTGTCATCTCTAATTTACATTTGCATTAATTATAAAATACATATCTATTATGTATAAGTAAAAACCAATAAAACTTACTATTATAAATTATTTAATTTGGCGTTAAAAGAAGTGTAAAACGTGTGACAGACAACATATTTAGGGAAATAACCAAATATATTATGCATGACAAATTGAATTAAAACAAAAAAATATTGGTAATGCAACTAAAAAAAACACTTATTGCTTACAATCAATGGACGAATGTCTCGTGATACCCGTGATATTACAGTTTCAATAAGGATTCCTATAATCATTATTATTACCGATTTGTATTTCATTCATCTCAAAAGTCATTACATAAATAATTGTGCATCTGCATGTACACAATGTATTAAGAGTACGCTTGCTATACAGACCTGTCTAACTAGCTATTGGCTAGCATTATGGCTATAAACTGATGTCAAATGTCTAACAATAAATATTAAAATATTACTGTAGCAATACATAGGCACCTGCAGTAGGCGTCCCCTTGTATTTTAATTTTTATATGCTTTACTGTTAGATTTACGTAGTTCATAATATAATGAACAGATACTATTAAATGTCGGAATGCATGAGAACAGTATTGCTTTCTTTGCTGTCTATAAACACATATATTTGTAGTTGTAAGTAGGTTTAGATATTTTGTGTACCTCACCTCGTGTGTATGTCACCTGTTGTCTCCCATTCCTGAATTTACATAACTGTTATATTAAGATCTCTACCTAGGGCAACGCTCAAGGTTTAATAAAACAACAATGGTAAAATAAAAAAATAAAAAATAAATTAAAGGGCGATATTTCAAAGGTTTGATTCAAAAAGTAGGAAGATACCACGAATAGACTACACACACGGCGGGTGTGTGTGCAGTTGAGAGAGAAGAGAAGTACACCGCGCAGCACGACCTCAAATGAGGTGGGGATGGAGCGGGACGTGATCGCCGGCAGCTGGCGAGGTACTCAGTTCCGCTGTAGGTGGCGTGGTAATCGTGCGGGAGTTGCCGGACCCACTAACTGAGAGGAAGGTGTGAACCAGCCGTGGGTAATTATCGCCGCCAGGCCTGTCCTCGACTGCCGAAGGCTACAGGTCGTTCACGTACCTCCAGCAGGCTTTCCACTTACTTTCACGAGCACAGGCTTGCAAACTAGCTTCTACATTTTCCACGTGGAAATAAACATATAATTGAAATTTTTATATTTTTCGTGACCCATTTAACTTTTTCAGGCAAGTACGAAAACGTAAANAAAATAAACATATAATTGAAATTTTTATATTTTTCGTGACCCATTTAACTTTTTCAGGCAAGTACGAAAACGTAAATTTAACGTCCCCTACTTGTTAAACCTACGTGTCTACATTCGAGGTCACGTGTTGTTTGAATGATTCATGCAATGGGGGTAATTGAGTGTTTGAAAAATTATGGACATAGGTCATTAGAAACACTTCGTTGTAGTCTCACATATCCTACTAGGTAAAATAAAGTGACTTAGTTAAAAAATACTTGAAATAAATATTAGTTAATAAGGAATTAACGACCGTTTGTTAGCTGATGTCGACCAACATATAAAACACTTACAATTCCAAGAAGGAATTAAGTCACATAACAAATAACATAGCGACACAACACAACAAAAATATAGCATACAATATTGTATCTTCGTTGTGTTGTGTCGTTCTGTTATTTATTCTGTTGCTTAATTCCTTCTTTGGATTTCGAGTTTGTTAGGTGTTTGTTAACAACAGCTAACTCAGGCTCGTACATTATTAATTAACAAATTAATATTTTAATCCAAGGTTTTTAACTAAATCACTTTATTTTAACTAGCAGATTATCTGACACTACATTGAAGTGTTTGCAGTGACGTATGTGCATAGTTGTTCAGACAATCAATCGAGGACATGTCGTACATGATTGATAATTATGACCGGTAGGTACTGTGGAACGGCAAGGGATTAGTGCCCGGTGTTTTGAGTGTCTTCTGTAAGGGTAACCTGATTTGGGAAAGTTTCTGAAACTCCCGATTATAAATGGTTGATGCAAGTAGCATTGATTAACTAGGTTGTCGACTGGTNTTTGGGAAAGTTTCTGAAACTCCCGATTATAAATGGTTGATGCAAGTAGCATTGATTAACTAGGTTGTCGACTGGTAGCAAGATGCATGCTCGAGAAAAGTACAGCGCCCGCCAGAACATCACATGACTAAAAGGCATTACTCGTAAGTGAACTGAAGACTGAATGGATTGGCATAATTAACTCACGTTCGCAAGACCATAGGTTCGAGTTAGGCAGGCTGGTAGTTAGGGCTTAACGCCTCATCGACAGCGAGGTCATTACACACGGAGCAAGTTTCTCAGAGAAGCAGGAACAAGGCTGTAATCGACCGTGGCCTGTGGCAAGAAGCCGTCCCTGCGTTCGCCTGGAGTGGAATGCCGATGGCCGGACCGGGACTCGAACCCAGGTCCTCCCAAAAGTCAACCGCTGCGCCACCTCGCTCGGACCGTCGATCCGACCCTGTTATCTGCATCAAGAGTGGTTTACATGCTGAATTTCCCTTGGGCAATGGCGACTGACATATTGTTGCGGTGGGCGTTGCTGTTTGTGCACGACTGTACGTCAGTGATGCATGCCGTACTCGCCAGTACTGGTGGTGGAGGTTCTGTGATCTCGCAAGCATTCGCGTAGTAAAGTACAGGTAGCGAAACCATACGTGAGATCACTTCCTGTGCGGAATAAGCTCTTCACAGGCTGCTGAAACAAACCCCTGCAGTTGTGAACAAACACCAGCAAACTTTGCAAATGTCTCCGTATTGTTGCAAATAAATGCCAGAGGAGTAGTTAGTTTCTGGGTCTCGGACACCCTAATACGCCTGAGAAAGCGGGCTTTCTAAATGCAGATTTACTGCGAAACTACCATATTCTCGTTACATTAATAATATTTTAAATCAATGCCCAGATTTATTACTAAAACTGTAACACTCTTAAAAGTGGAATTAAGAAAGGCGTATCATCGAGCGACTTGTATTGCAGGTCTCCTGAACATGCAATCGGTATCACAGAAAGTGCTCGTATTTGTGAACACATGTCAATACAAGCGTACAGTAACAATACGAATGTTCCAAATTCCACCATACTTTTCCGAGGTCCTGTTCTAGCACCCTTCACACGGGATAGTAAATTATAATTATGCCGCAACACCACACGAATTTTCTCAGAAGATGGCGCGACTACACGTGAAGTTGCAGGAGACCATTCTCCAATCACAACTGAGAGAACACTTTGCTAGAGCAACATGGCAGACGAACAAAGATTGGTGTAGCGAATCAAACACCATTCGATGCAAAGTCTCGCGAGGTAAAGCAGGTAGAGTGAAATCGAAATGAGAAAATAATGCACAGAAGACCAAAACACGTCGGGCGAGACGGGAGAGTCCATTACCACTACACGAAGGGGTAGGGGTTGTTCATTTCTCCAGCGACAGCGGTATTTAACATTACGGCGGTGGAGTGCGATGTCATCAGTTTGGTCTGTACAGCGCCAGTAGTGTCAAGTGGTTTCCCTCCCTCCACAGNACGGCGGTGGAGTGCGATGTCATCAGTTTGGTCTGTACAGCGCCAGTAGTGTCAAGTGGTTTCCCTCCCTCCACAGCGCCAGCAGTGAGAAGTGGTTTCCCTCCCTCCAGAGGCGAGCGTTCGGGAGAGCCCTCCCCTCCCTTCTCATCCTCAAAGCTGCAACCGAGATGAAGTTCTCATTTGAACTTTACTATAACAAGTGCTGTTGTGTAAAACGAAACGCCTCGCCAATAGCACAGAGTAGATGAATACACAGAAATGAAATCACGTGGTGGTTCCTTTGATCTGGACGTTTCCATTGTATGATTCCTGCACGAGGTTGTGCATTNACAGAAATGAAATCACGTGGTGGTTCCTTTGATCTGGACGTTTCCATTGTATGATTCCTGCACGAGGTTGTGCATTTAAAAAAAAAAATTGCAATTTTTGCTGAGAAATTGTTTGAAATTGTAAAATTATTGTAACCGTACAAACAATTCTCTTGTAAAAATAATCGTTTATAAAACTAGAAGTGCCGTGTTTGTATCGTTAGTGGCCGCAGTGTTGTAGTGGTTAGACTACTCGCCTCCCACCAATACGAATTGGGTTTAGATTCCCAGCTGGGTCGCCCCATATTTTCACGTGTGGGAATCGTGTCGAACGATGCCAACGGTCGGCGGGTTTTCTCGGGGATCTACCGTTTCCCCCGCTTTTGCCATTCCGGCGCTTCTCCGTACTCACCTCNAACGGTCGGCGGGTTTTCTCGGGGATCTACCGTTTCCCCCGCTTTTGCCATTCCGGCGCTTCTCCGTACTCACCTCAGCTTCATCGGCTCCCATGACCTCGACTTTAAGAGCCGCCCAAATGCAAAAACCTCGAGTACAGTCGCACGTGCCAGCAATATGACGTCGCTGGTCACCAACGTGCCGGAGCTCCGTCCGCCAATCAGCGCTTGCTAACCTACTTGCCATCCACCAGACCAGCCAATTAGGAATTCTAGTACACTGAAGAGCCAAAAAAAACTTGTATAGGCGTGCGTATGCAAATAACAGAGGTATGGAACCAATCAGAGCAACGCGATGCGGTCAGCAGCTAGATCGGTTACTGCTGCTACAATGGCAGGTTATCAAGATTTAAGTGAGTTTGAACGTGGTGTTATAGTCGGTGCACGAGAGATGGGACATAGCATCTCCGAGGTAGCGAAAACATTTGGATGTTCGCGTACGACCATTTCACGAGTGTACTGTGAATATAAGGAATTTGGTAAAACATCACATCTTTGACATCGCTGCGGCCGGAAAAATATTGTGAAAGAACGGGACAAACGACGATGGACGAGAACATTAAACGTGACAGACGTGCAACCCTTTCTCAAATTGGCGCAGATTGTATTTGTGGACTGCCCTGCAGGATTCATGGTTTTTTCTGTACTATCTTGTACAGTGTGCGGGAGTTGACTATCCTGTGCCTGTATCTTAAAGGTAAATCGGGAGTAGAACCCAGAGCAACAACGGTGTGCACAGCGCCCAGCACTAGTTTATGATACAGCCACGTCATGCAATAGCTTGCCACTTCAGATGTTTGAGTAATCCATGCTGTGCACGGCGGCCAACCCCATAAAGAGAGAACCCAGACATAATTGGCTGCAGTTGAATGCAATCCAATAGAAGAAGATTACGCTCTGTCCAATCGCGGTGGGTGGGAGTGGACACCAGCTCACCTATCAACAGCATCGTACAGAGTTGAATCTGCACGCGCCACCTTGATGGCGCCGAGGCCTATCCAACCTCAACGAACGCGCTTCGTNCATCGTACAGAGTTGAATCTGCACGCGCCACCTTGATGGCGCCGAGGCCTATCCAACCTCAACGAACGCGCTTCGTAAACGATTGCTCTTACTAGGTGGACCAGACCGCCGTCCTTTTGTAGCGTGCGTCAACCCTTCGAAACCGGGTCCAGGGACACGCCGCTTTGCTTCCTCAAGAGTTACTCGAGCGACAAGAGCCCTTCACCACACCTAGCACTGTGTATCGTGAAGGTTTGGTAGCCAGTATGACACAAGGTCTGTTCCAGATCCTTGCGCGGTAATCATAGAAATGGTACATCCACGTCGAAAGAACCGCCTTGTCATTTCGCCTCTGTGTACTTCTCTGCTCTGTGCTGCTGGTTTCTGCTCCGCGCTCTGTGAGTTGGCAGTAGGGAGTATCACCGTCATTCTTCCATCACCTCGCCATTTCCTAAAGTTGTTGGCAACACAGAACGTATGCGGAAAAATAATTGCGCAATACAAAGCACGTGGTTACATCTACTCTACATATTTTTGACGATAATAATTATTTTTATTGAAGTACGTTTTACTGTAAAAAAAAATACGCATTTCTCTTAACTGTACCAAGCAAACACGCAGACAACCGAAACAAAAACGTTCTTCATCACTAAAAACCGTATAAAAATATTTAATTGACTCTTTCAGACACAGTATATGTACATAAAGGCCAAAAAGTTTATTTTCGGCTGTTCTCTACTCGCTGATGCTCAATGACCGTTACTGATTCGCAAACCGCGTCACAGTGTTATGTTATAAATAGTTTATTTTACTATATTCGAACATAAGAAATTACATAAATAATTAAATAAGTGAAATAAGGGCTGTGTTGACTTAAGTACAGCACACATAAACAAGAACTTCTGATTTGCAACACGTGGGTCTGAAACTGGCAACACTTTCAAAATGAGAGCAGAAAATGAAGCCACGCTGCACGTCTATCTAATTTATATTCAGAGCAATACCTTTAAATGGGCAATCGTATTTTCATGCTCATAATAATTGAGGAGGTATGTACTATAATAGCATTTAACGAATCGTCCAAAGCGAGTGGATTATATAAATAATGAATAGTTTTTACATGTAGACAGGACCAGGCGTCAGCCATGGCTAGCACAATTAATTATTCCTGTATTCGCCTCGAGTTATACCCGGAATGTAAGAGAAATTCAAATCCTGGACAGCTGCACCGGGAATCGAAACCGGGTCTTGCCGAATGCGAGTCCGGTGGTATTAAAATCCCATTACCTGTTTTACGGTAAATCCCATTACCTGTTTTACGGTAAAAGTTTCCACAACTAGTTGCACACCAAAACATTTCAGTCCATATCTACACTGAGAAAAAAAAATGGGTGCGTGTACTCATNCAGTCCATATCTACACTGAGAAAAAAAAATGGGTGCGTGTACTCATGTACGCGCGTTAGAAGTTATACTTCTTTGTCGTGTCTAAAATAAAATACATATATTGTTATGGCCTAACACAGTACAACATCATCGCAAAATTTTGTAAGAATGGGTTTATTGTTTCCCGAGATATGAGAAAAACATCCCTACCACATTCACTGTCGAATTTCGTTACACTGTGCATGCGCAACTTCCGTTGCACACTTAACTTTTACCCTCAACGCGCCAAAAGAAGTATAACTTCAAAATAATATTTTCACAGGCACCATCTTGGCTGTTAAAATAGGGATAATCATGTAATGGGTTGCAGGTAACATCTGAAAATTGTTAATATAGTTAGTTCGACCAAAATAACTGTTATTTGTGTTCGCGAAAGTGATTGTTTTTGCTAATTTACATATGGTTGCTACAACAGAGCACTGCAAAAAACACAGTACTTCCAAGAGAACAACTTTAACACTATTTCAACTGTTCCAAACAAAAATCAGAATTGTAGTAACATAACAGAATGTTACGTTGCTACAACTTCAANAACACTATTTCAACTGTTCCAAACAAAAATCAGAATTGTAGTAACATAACAGAATGTTACGTTGCTACAACTTCAACAATATGTGTATTGTTCCAACAAAAATCAGAATTGTAGTATCATAACAGAACGTTCCGTTGCTAGTACTAAAAAGCTCTGTAATCTGATTTTTGGGTATCAGTAACAGAATATTCTTTAAGGTTATTTCAATCCTACTTGTTGTGCGAACAATCCAAATATTGTTGAAGTTGTTCTGATAGAGGTACTATTGGTTTTGTAGTAGAAAAGTAGAGTGATCTGCCATAGCACCCCATGTACAGTAGCGAACATAATCACAGACAAGAACACAAGACACATATATGTTGCTACTGTAATCTATATTAACAATATTTAGACAATCCCTACAACCGTTAGAAGGCTGAACCTATTTAAATAGTATAAAAGAATCCCACAACCAGTTTTTCTTTCACTACACTATCGTAAAAGGATATATATGTATTTCCTTACACCCCACCCCTTTATTTTTACGTGTCTCAAGTGCGTACCAACGAATCACGGGGTTTCATTGTCGAAGTAACTTTTTCACATTGTTTCTGCGATACAAGTCTTCTTACTATGTCAAGCGGCCAGTCAGAAAGAAATTTTGCAAGTGTGCTAGAACGTTATTGGAACCTAGATACATGTAAACATTTATTGCAAAAACCACGTGGCCCTGGTTATCACTCCCTCGCCTATCTCGTTCAGAACAGTTGGAATCATTATCATAGAAACAAATAACGTGAATAAGCAGTTGCCCAGGCTTAACTGCTGCTTCAACCATTAATCAATGACGTACTATGACATTATTTTTGCCCGCTAAGAGTACTTTCCAGACATATTCTACTGTGCGCAGCGTTGCCAATACAATTTAATCTGGTTGACGTGCACATTTATAAACATCGGTNTCCAGACATATTCTACTGTGCGCAGCGTTGCCAATACAATTTAATCTGGTTGACGTGCACATTTATAAACATCGGTCGCGTAAGTATTATAGGAGCATTTCACTCTGATCACAGTTTTTATTTTGGTTCTCAGTGTAACATCCCAAGCAATTGTGTGCCTGATTTCAAAGCGGAGCTTGTATGAGGAGTGATACATACGGAAGTACTGGGATTGAACAAGCGGCGAAAACGATGAGATTATTTATATGGGTAGTCCGAGAAATACAATCCACGTTGTGTTGTACAGGTTACCTACAGTGGATTGCGAATCCATGTGGATTATCGTCCGATTCGTCTCATCTTTCAGTGGACCCCGTNTCCAGACATATTCTACTGTGCGCAGCGTTGCCAATACAATTTAATCTGGTTGACGTGCACATTTATAAACATCGGTAGCGTAAGTATTATAGGAGCATTTCACTCTGATCACAGTTTTTATTTTGGTTCTCAGTGTAACATCCCAAGCAATTGTGTGCCTGATTTCAAAGCGGAGCTTGTATGAGGAGTGATACATACGGAAGTACTGGGATTGAACAAGCGGCGAAAACGATGAGATTAGTTACATGGGTAGTCCGAGAAATACAATCCACGTTGTGTTTTACAGGTTACCTACAGTGGATTGCGAATCCATGTGGATTATCGTCCGATTCGTCTCATCTTTCAGTGGACCCCGTACAAATACATTGAAGTAATGGCAAATTTGGGCATTTCAGTCATCTGTAAGATGGACGCTCTAGACGCTTCAGGCATTCTAGCTGATACTTCTTGGTCTCTGGACTTCTATCAAAAAAAGAAGTCCCTTTCATTCCAAACTGCGCTTCACATGATTTTGTTTCTTTTTGTCGCGAGTTTGTTATTAGGGAAATCATCCGCAAGTGGAAAACAGAAGTATAAGCTGTTCATTGTAAAGTTAGGACTATCGACACCAACATTTAAAACATGTCACTTCACGTTTCCTGCATGCATTGTGCCGTGGACGTGGGCAGGCATGCTCCGAGTTAAGTTGGCAGGAATGACGTAAAAAAGTTGCAAATCTTGATGTTGTATTCCGAATATAGTGTTTTGAATTTATTATAAATGAGTTCGAGATTTACTTCCGGTTTGTACACATCCGAGTATGAAC
Organism: Clitarchus hookeri; assembly: GCA_002778355.1. Taxonomy (NCBI): domain Eukaryota; kingdom Metazoa; phylum Arthropoda; class Insecta; order Phasmatodea; family Phasmatidae; genus Clitarchus; species Clitarchus hookeri. The sequence goes on along the minus strand of NQII01000674.1, from coordinate 362,453 downwards.
ACCTGACTGACGAGAAAACGAAGCTGTTAGTCCCATGGTACGTATTATTATTTTTACTATTATAAGAGTATTATATCTTTATTGGTGGCGAAGGTAAAGCTTTAGCATTCTTTTACACTCAACTACATAGCCTACATCAATGTNGTATTATATCTTTATTGGTGGCGAAGGTAAAGCTTTAGCATTCTTTTACACTCAACTACATAGCCTACATCAATGTGAAACATACATGAAACTATACAACTGAGTTACCTATCCTAAAATCACATACACATACAATAACAATTACATAGACAGTTAGACTACAAGGCGAAAGGATACAAGACCAGGAGTAAAGAAGATCTTGAGCAGGACTTTCGAAAGCCCACAGCTAACAGCGAACAGTCTATTTATGACGTGTAACCCAGCTTGTCGGCAGACGAGGTCAGAGTATTCCCGACCTGTACCTACAAGCTCGCTTACTAAACGTCTCCTCCCTAGAGAAAGTGGGGGAAGGAGCAGAGAGCCAAGAAACGCACCACGGCGGTACTTGAAGTGATGGCGGGAGGGCAGGGTTCATCTGCAGCGCATGCGCAATAACCGACACCTGGTTGTGTAGGGAAGAAGAGGCGAGCTAACGCAGGCTGAGCTGTCGGACGAACTGCGAGGTCCAAGTTCACTGCGACGGGAAGGCGTTATTAGCAGGACGATNTAACGCAGGCTGAGCTGTCGGACGAACTGCGAGGTCCAAGTTCACTGCGACGGGAAGGCGTTATTAGCAGGACGATAATTGCCTCGCTCGTAAACTGCAACTAGCGTAGTCGCACTCGTGGCTGCAGCGGAACACGGTCAGAGGAACAGCAACTGCACATCTGTCTGCCTGCACCTTCGCACTTGTTGCCACCACAGTCTGCATCACATATAGCTTGAATGAGAGGGACACTCACAGAGTGCATCGCATATAGCGTGAAGGAGAGAGACACCCACAGTCTGCATCACGTATAGCTAGAATGAGAGCGACAAAGGTATAAATAAAGCTTAGCGTTTCACTATCATTTAAATGCACACCACACAATTTAATTCAGACTGCCAAAAACAAAAATTGAAAAAGAAAGAAATTCACAAATTTCGCGAAATTATTCAAGAGCAAACTTGACTTAAAACACACGCACGTGTTCAGTCAATTTGTTAATTCTTTCACATTTCATTATACACGGCTTGGTATTCTCTCAGATGTTAACGAACTTGCAAGCAAAAAGTGATCAAATTGCCTTCTACTTGTCTTGAATAAACCAGTCTACTTATTGAATAATGTACAATTTGCTCATGCTCGAATTTATTGGTACAGTTCCCGAACAAATTTGCTAACTGCAACGCCTAATATTTAATACTGGCTGAAGATTGATTTATGTATGTACACATTTTGTTCCTACAAATTTCACTTACGCAAACATATTTTAGGTTTTCACTTGTCTATGCGATATCAAAATATAGGCTAATGTTGCGAAAAATATCATACATATTATCAGGTACTTTCCGAACGTGAACTAAGTAACATGACGTATTGTAAATATCATTACAAATTGTTATGGTTTGATAATTTTAAAGTCGTCTTAAATCTCGTTATTTGTTAGGAGCGAGCTAGTATTACGAGCAGTATAGAAAATCAGATATTTTCAATAAAAGAAAAATTTTATTAAAATTCAGTGTTCTGTGATATCAGTCAAGTGTAACAATCAGTGTTATTTAGTTGTGGGAGGAAACTATAATTTTTTAATTAATTATATTTAACTTACTAATATTAAGCCGCATTAGTTAGAAGCAGAATGCTGATATGAACCCTTGGCTACGGCTGTCGGCACTTCAGTCCTATTGGCGGCTTGCTGGTGTATCTTGTCCAACCGGCGTCATTTAGACATTGTTTACGGTCTTACAACAGCCTATACTGTCACTGGGGCTCGACCAATAATGCCCTNAACCGGCGTCATTTAGACATTGTTTACGGTCTTACAACAGCCTATACTGTCACTGGGGCTCGACCAATAATGCCCTGGTTCCCAGTTTGGCAGAGCTGATACTAGCTGTTTAAACCAGCACGCTTGTGCAATAGCTGCCCCAGTCTAATGTGTTTCCCGCTGGCCTCACTTCTGTGACAGGTTTTGCGTTCACATAGGCCGATGAAGTAACGTCTGCCCATGCTATCGTAAACATGTGAAGGCACTTTAACTGGAACCACATTTAACTCTGAATCCCTTTGACTGACGGCTAGTTGACAATGCACGTGGCGCAGTAAGTGAACACAAAGACGAAGAGAACCGATATTCAAGCAGTGGTGGATTTAGACTACGTGATTCAAACTTTTCTTTCATACTAGTTTCTGCGCAGAAATTTCAAAGCGTACGAATAACTAATTGCTGATTTTATAACATGATCTAGGGGCCGCAGTGGCTGGGTGGTTAGCCTGTTCACCTCCCACCAAGGCGAGCTGGGTTCAATCCCCGGCCAGGCCACTCTCAGATCTTCGCATGTAGGAATCGTGCTATACGATGCCGCTCATCGGCGGGTCTTCTAGAGGATCCTTCGTTTTCCCCACCCCCTCATTCCGGCGCCGTTCCATACTCACCTCAATCTCTTTCATAGGCTCTCAAAACCTCACTGTTAAGAGCCGCCCAANAACGTCTGCCCATGCTATCGTAAACATGTGAAGGCACTTTAACTGGAACCACATTTAACTCTGAATACCTTTGACTGACGGCTAGTTGACAATGCACGTGGCGCAGTAAGTGAACACAAAGACGAAGAGAACCGATATTCAAGCAGTGGTGGATTTAGACTACGTGATTCAAACTTTTCTTTCATACTAGTTTCTGCGCAGAAATTTCAAAGCGTACGAATAACTAATTGCTGATTTTATAACATGATCTAGGGGCCGCAGTGGCTGGGTGGTTAGCCTGTTCACCTCCCACCAAGGCGAGCTGGGTTCAATCCCCGGCCAGGCCACTCTCAGATCTTCGCATGTAGGAATCGTGCTATACGATGCCGCTCATCGGCGGGTCTTCTAGAGGATCCTTCGTTTTCCCCACCCCCTCATTCCGGCGCCGTTCCATACTCACCTCAATCTCTTTCATAGGCTCTCAAAACCTCACTGTTAAGAGCCGCCCAAGTATATTCTCTCACTCACTATAATGCGAGCTTTTTCAAACTTCATTAATCTTTCGATACATAAAAAAATTTAAATATTTAAATTTAATTGTTTTTAGCAATTTAATAAATTTGTGTTACATTTCTACTTTAATTTTCCATTCGANTCATTCCGGCGCCGTTCCATACTCACCTCAATCTCTTTCATAGGCTCTCAAAACCTCACTGTTAAGAGCCGCCCAAATATATTCTCTCACTCACTATAATGCGAGCTTTTTCAAACTTCATTAATCTTTCCATACATAAAAAAAAATTAAATATTTAAATTTAATTGTTTTTAGCAATTTAATAAATTTGTGTTACATTTCTACTTTAATTTTCCATTCGAATATCACTAACCACCAATCTGTCGGAGCGTCGTACGCCAGGCAGCAGACGAGCCAGTAAGGTTTCTTCCGCAGAGTACACTAGCCAGTCAGACACAATTCCCATTCCACAGCCTCGTGCATCTTGTTAAAAAACGAGAACTCCGACACCAATGGAACCACCGCGTTATTTATTTTCTGTACACATATCCATTACCTATCTCTGGCGTGAATGTGGCATTGCTACCAACCGTCGCTGCCTTCCGTCACGTGACCAAGAAATAAGTTAAGGCTCCTAACATTTCCCCAAATATTTCGCGTGTTTCAAAACACTGCATCAAATGCAGTTTTCGTGACGCGTGTCTTGGGTAAACCAAGACGTTCAGTATCGCAATAATTTGATTCTGATTGGACACGCACTTGACAGGACGTCGTCAAAGAAAGACAAGTGGCCAATAACGGAAGGAAATCTGCATAGGTTCCGTTAGGCCACTAATCTAGCCTGGGAGGAAATATTTAGCGAAAATCAGGCGCTTTAGCTAATACACAGGAACACTGAATTACGTCCAGCATATTTAAACATTTTATCAGAAGTCATACAATTCTCGTTTCGTTACTGGCAGCGTGCTTAGGCAAGAAGAAATTAATTGCCTTACATGTCTGGGCCTCTCATAATTGACGTACGGCAGTGGCAGGCTGTGATTTGCAAGCAGACACCTAATGCGCAAAATAACTGAAGGCATCCAACCGGCTTTTTGCCAATCGGTGACATACACAAACCATGTACCCAGATTTTGCCTCTTCCTCTCTTTTTACAGAAAACGCGGCAACAAAAGGGCTTATCATCAGTTTGTAATTAATAGGATTGTCGTGTGCAATAGCACTTTTTTATGCTCTAACGCCTACAAGATTATCAAGTGGAAAGAGATACATATAGATAGAAGAGACTGAAGAAGGATTTCTGACCAAAATATGATTACATTTATTATTAGGCCCAATTAATTATACACACATTACTAAGTACTACATTATTCTCTGTACTGATATCTATATACAGCGTGTGGGCAATCGAATCCCCTGTGCCTGTGACCTTAACATGCGGTGCACAGCACCCAGCACAAGTTATATTAAGCCACAAAGCCACATAAGGCATTTAACCCACTTCAGTCGTTAGTGTAAGTCCATGCCGTGCTCACCGGCCAGATCCCAGCAAAGTCTGTTGCCAGACTATAATATGGCACCACCGTGCTTTAGTTGGCTGCAGTTGAATGCAGTCGAATATAAGCAGATTACGCTCCTTCCAATAGCGGTAGGCGGACGTAGATACCACCTCACCTGTCAACAGCCTCGTACAGAGTTGAATCTGCACGCGCTGCCTTGATGGGGCCGAGGACTTTCCCACCTCTATGAAAGCGCTTTGTAAACAAGTCCTCTTGCTAGGTGGACTAGGCCATCGTCCCTTTGTTAGCTAGCATCAACCCTTTCAAACTATCACATGGGGCCGGCGACACGCAGCTTTGCTTCCCCAAGAGTTACTCGAGCGACAAGAGTCCATCACTAGATCTAGCACTTTGTGTCGTGGAGGTCCGGTGGGAGGGAATGCCCTATTTCTCCACAGGTACTATGGCCTCACGCGCTGCCGTTGCAGCTCCCCAGGTTCTACCACCAGGAGGAACCCTCCAGGCCAGTACCCGCCTCCAGGCCTGCTCTCAGCAGGAGGTTCAACTAATTCCACCCAGAGTCCAACCCGCGATCTGCACGGCCTAAGATTGGGGCTTCACACTTATCCCATGGGTCCCCACGACTATACAGCGCACACTGAGTTTTCACCCAGGAGAAGTCCANGCTAGGTGGACTAGGCCATCGTCCCTTTGTTAGCTAGCATCAACCCTTTCAAACTATCACATGGGGCCGGCGACACACAGCTTTGCTTCCCCAAGAGTTACTCGAGCGACAAGAGTCCATCACAAGATCTAGCACTTTGTGTCGTGGAGGTCCGGTGGGAGGGAATGCCCTATTTCTCCACAGGTACTATGGCCTCACGCGCTGCCGTTGCAGCTTCCCAGGTTCTACCACCAGGAGGAACCCTCCAGGCCAGTACCCGCCTCCAGGCCTGCTCTCAGCAGGAGGTTCAACTAATTCCACCCAGAGTCCAACCCGCGATCTGCACGGCCTAAGGTTGGGGCTTCACACTTATCCCATGGGTCCCCACGACTATACAGCGCACACTGAGTTTTCACCCAGGAGAAGTCCANATTGGGGCTTCACACTTATCCCATGGGTCCCCACGACTATACAGCGCACACTGAGTTTTCACCCAGGAGAAGTCCAACTCCTTCAGGACGACAGAGAGTCCTTCTGCGGAGCTCCGCTACCCCGGGATCTACCCTAATGCCTCATTTGGGGATGTGCACTTGGCTCGCGGGTCATCACTGCAGGGCGAAGAACATATGCAGCCTCTGACCAACCCCACATGACCTCAACGTGGCTGATCGCCGGTGCACTGGTGGGGCCGCCACTAGCCCATTATCGTCCTCACTCCGCCAGTCACGGCGTTTCCACAGTGTTTCCAGCCCTGACCTTTCGAGGAGGTGGAGATGGACTTGAGCAGCGTTAGGCTATATATTCGCATCGCTGCCCCATTTCAGAGACCGTGTCTTGTCCCACGCAGTAGCACAGGGGCAAACCCTTCCCTGAGGTCGAGAAGGCCCCATGGGAGATCATCAGGTGGTGAGAAGAGCCCTCCACCGGACCTAGCAGTGGGCAAGTCTGAAGGTCCAGTAGGAAGGTTACACCACTTCACGCCGATCTGCCCTTACACCCAACTAGAGGCTGGTGAACGCTACGTAGGTTTCCACCAGGGGGATGGCCCAACTAGGATAGTCATTCCCGTAGTCACGACTACCCAACCAGGCACTCTGGGGCGGCGTACTCTATACACTCCCTACACACCGGGATCTGCTACCGGCTTTCACCAAGTGAACTTTCAGCCTCTCCCCGTCTGCTTACAACCATTACAGGTTCGTTGCCCGACCACCAGCTCAGCTCCAACCCCACCCGCCAGGGCCACATATAACTACATGTTATCTACTCTTCACTTAGTGCCACGGGATTTGACCACATCGTCTCCTCCTGTGCCTGAGTCCCCAGAGGGAATAACCAGAGACAACTTTGTGAGCGATATAATATAGAAGACTGCACCTCAGGTCTTTTTTACATTCTGGCTGTTCTTAGGGCAACACAGGCTGTTTATTCNCCACAAAGGCTGTTTATTCTGTCATATCAGTCCTTCGATGTGTGTGCACTCTTCACCAGTCTTAATTTTCCAAGTCTTTTTGAGCTTGGTCAGAGCTCTAATTGACAGCAGTTGAATGCTGTTAATGGAAAGAGATCACGCCCTTTCCATTCGCAGTGGGTGGATNAGAGACAACTTTGTGAGCGATATAATATAGAAGACTGCACCTCAGGTCTTTTTTACATTCTGGCTGTTCTTAGGGCAACACAGGCTGTTTATTCTGTCATATCAGTCCTTCGATGTGTGTGTACTCTTCACCAGTCTTAATTTTCCAAGTCTTTTTGAGCTTGGCCAGAGCTCTAATTGACAGCAGTTGAATGCTGTTAATGGAAAGAGATCACGCCCTTTCCATTCGCAGTGGGTGGATGTTCTACAATATTATATTCTATGGGCCCAACGTAAGTAATTTAGGAACTAACCTAGTCTGGCACACAGGACTCGCAGCCCAGAAGGAGGACTGCCAGCTGGCTCAGGACTTGGTCGTCACACACGCCCCTGGAGAAATGTGTGAAATATCGCCATCTAAAAAAAAATATTAGTGTGTCATACACAGGTTCTAAGTAGGTTAGTTAATTCTTCGACTGCTTTCTATGAACTAGTATCTCGGTAATGAGGTCACGCCACTGGTGCTACATTACGTCTTCTTCCAGAAGAGAAACTTCGAAAACCGGGGGGACGGTGTGGACCGCGGAACTACAGAGTACCTAACAATGCAGAGGAGCAATAGCCACACACTCCCCCAACGCCGGCCGGACATGCCAGCAAGATGTCTCACTGGCCAGCAACATGACGCGACGCACGGAAAAAAACACGCAACTGTCTGGTTGATGTTTTCCAAGGCGAAATGTTGTTGTTGGTAACAAACCGGTTGCGGTGAACAATAACACGTAGAATGATTAGTACCAAGGCCACTTAGTGCTCGCTAACTTATTCTAACCTATTTGTTTATTAAAAAAACGTTGATTGGCTACAACGAAATATTTAGTTGGCGGCATCAGCATTCATGTTATCCACAGTAAAACATTTTGCTGCGACTGCAAAATTACATCCGTTATATTATGCGCATGCACTCTAGAATATTCGAAGTGGCCACCTTCTGTCTGGCCACGACGCCATATTTGTCTGTGTTCGGTTCTTTGCATCAGGTTACGAACTAATTCGTGAGGGTTATTATTAACTACTTATGAACGGATTATATCATTTCTTTATTCGAAGTAAGTAAATGTAACACGTAAATGATTCCAGAAATGTAATTTTCCATGCGGTGAAGTGTGCAGGCCTTGTCGTGTGTGCCTCGTGTTGTATTTCTGTTGTATTCAATCTGAATACAACGCTTTAACGTCGAGGAAGGTAGCGTAATGTTAACACGTTGATCTCGTAGTTGAGAGGTCCGAGGTTCGAATCCCACTTATAACGTGTTTGAATGTAGTGTTCTGTAGTTAGACCATACCTACCTACAGAAGCCCACAACCCGCAAAACACCTTTGTGAACCTCACTAACCAGTATTACTGCTATCATGGTAATATTTTTGCTGCAACTAACGAACACATTATCGCCTAGAGACACANTTGCCTAGAGACACACTGAATTTATTGGTGACCACAAACGTAATTTTATGGTTTCCACTAAATACTGGATCGACTAAAAAATGTCATTAGTACTAAAAATTATTTTGTCATTTCTTTAATGACAAAAGAATTGCGTGGTCGCAAAAACATTTTTTTGGTCACCACAAAACATGGTTTTTTCAGTGCGCCGTTCTCCAATCAGCGCTTGGTAATGTTCTTTCCAGACGGCAGCACAGTCAATAGGAAACATTTTGCAGCACGTGGTAGCCAGTAAAACACGAGTTCCTTTCCCACAGCCTCGTACAGCCAATGGGAGAATTGGTACGCACACATCAAAGGAATCGCACGCCATTTATTATCTGTGTAGTTATCTACTACGTGGTGGAACCGCAGTAGATCAAGGTACAGGATGTTCACGATAAACTGAACACTTCTGAAAGCCCTGCTTAGATTCTATTTGTATGCATATAGAGTATTCTTCCACAATACGCAAAGTTAACATTGCCATGAGCCTCCAGAACTTCNAGATTCTATTTGTATGCATATAGAGTATTCTTCCACAATACGCAAAGTTAACATTGCCATGAGCCTCCAGAACTTCATTCATGCGTCATACACGAGAAATTCTGAAATTATTAGCATAATAAAGAATTTATTAAATAGCTAATTTTCACACTGATATACACTAAGAATGCAGAATGCAAAATAAATAATTTTAGTAATTAGAAATGATTACCATAGACTTTTAATTCAACGTTAACGCATGGAACTACTTTCCCTCCGTCGTTACCAACTTTACTGGGCGCTTGCCAGTTAGAGTGACCATTAAAATATACGCAGATAAGGTCAGTGTCAATTTTCAAAAGTTGGTTTCAAAAGTGCACACATAGCCGCGAACAACCTGTATGCAGAAGTGAAATGGTGTGGCTGCGACCATTCACCGATTGTCGGCGTGAGACTCTGGAGCGGCTCTTGTGTCTGATTGGCTACTGCGGTCACGGAACGTCCCCTATTGGCTGGGCGGTCGGGTTGCAAGCTAACCCCTTCACTGCCCGTGTCCATGATCAAGTAGATGTTGCACATGAAGGATATTTATGATCGGGACCGTACATAATGAGGAATCAGTGGCGGGTGTTTTGAGCATCTTCCTTCCGACTAACCTGATTGGTTGAATTTTCTGCACCTCTCATTTGTGATTGGTTTCGGCTGACATCGACAACACGCACTACGTTTTACACCGGTTGCAGGAAGCACGCTCGAAACAGGCACAGTACTCATCAAAAACTTAACGATTGCAACACTTGAGTTCGTAAATTAATTAAAGACTGAACGGGTTAACACTTTCAGTCGTAGTGTCTTCAAAGTGGGACGTTGCATACGAGTTGGTTTAAATGGTCTGCACTGTACACAGTACTGCGTACCGTCCAATGAGAAACGTTCCCTACGCGTGGGAAACACAATTATCTGTTGTAACTATGTTACGTTGTCGTATAAACCGCTCCTGTCAGTAAGATAAAGCACGGACAGGTTTTTATTGGTGCCGATGTATGACAAAACTTCTTGTCGCTATCAGTACAGTTCCAAACCAATTTCGTTTGTTGCAACGCCTGAAATGATATATTTATCATTAACCGAAAGGGTTAAACTACCAGGAGCTGATGACCGAAAGGCGTTCCAGCATGTAGCTGTTCAGTGTCTCACACCCGGTTGGACCTTGCGGTACAGTCAGCTGTTCAGCTTCTGTATTCTTGACTGTTAGGGGGCGGTGCTTGTCTCGTTCGTGCGAGAAGAACGAAAGCAGAAGCTAACAATTTCCAAATATATCCATGACGGCTGCTAAACTGGCGGCTTTTAAGTCTACACTGTTTCCTTGTTAGTGACCTGGTGCCTGCTCACTGCTTCGCCGGGAAGTTGAAGGAACCCGCCCTGGATGTTCTCGTTAGCACGTCTTCCTACGGTGCCTCGCCGTATCCACTCACTGCTCTGCATTTCTACAAGTGTTNGGAACCCGCCCTGGATGTTCTCGTTAGCACGTCTTCCTACGGTGCCTCGCCGTATCCACTCACTGCTCTGCATTTCTACAAGTGTTCGTCCTTGTTTCTGTTTTTGATATCAAAATGTCGGTACACATTTGTTGGCACTGTAAGCAAGCCAGAAGTGTAATTCGTACGTCAATCGTTTCAGGTAGAGTTGTTACCGCGATCAGTGATTTCCCAAACATCACCATATGCTCATTTACACTACAACGGACACTCCCGTTACACTTATCTACCGTAGACTGACACTAAACCTTTCCTGCCCCAGTAACAAAAACAACGTGTAATTTTGGATGTAACGAGTAAAATGAAGCATGGAATAACTTGGATATGCTACCATCACTCAAAAAAGTGTCGGTTGTATTACGTATTACAAGAATATTTTCCGGTTATTTCCCATTAATTAATGGTTGCTGGCTTTCTATAGATGTTATAGCATCACAAGGTGGACGTAGAATATGTGCCATAAATTTCATCGCTATAATTAGTTATCACGAAGGAAATGAAAGGGGTAAATATTCCGGTATTAAAAATTGGCGAAAGAGGCAGTAAAAGAACAAAGTATTGTTGCAACAAAAATGTATATATTGATGTCTATTTTGCAAGTGTAACACCATCAATGACAGCAAGTAATAATTTTGAGAAGGGAAGCTCTGCTGTCAGAGGTATAGCAATTGTGAGCCGACTCAGTGGGTAAACGCATTACAAGGCAGCACGACATCGGAATTTCACAGTATATTGNACAAGGTGGACGTAGAATATGTGCCATAAATTTCATCGCTATAATTAGTTATCACGAAGGAAATGAAAGGGGTAAAATTTCCGGTATTAAAAATTGGCGAAAGAGGCAGTAAAAGAACAAAGTATTGTTGCAACAAAAATGTATATATTGATGTCTATTTTGCAAGTGTAACACCATCAATGACAGCAAGTAATAATTTTGAGAAGGGAAGCTCTGCTGTCAGAGATATAGCAATTGTGAGCCGACTCAGTGGGTAAACGCATTACAAGGCAGCACGACATCGGAATTTCACAGTATATTGNATATAGCAATTGTGAGCCGACTCAGTGGGTAAACGCATTACAAGGCAGCACGACATCGGAATTTCACAGTATATTGCAACAACTTTCTGACAAACGTTAGGTGTATGTTAGGTTTTTCCGCTTATTGCTCTTATCTATATATAACTTGAATATGCATATTCAAGTGACGGCACTTACAGCTTCTATACTTTGTAAATTTTGAGTTTACTCCTCTGAACTGACATCGAAATACCAGGTAGAGGGCCGCGGTGGCTGAACTTTTAGGCTCCTCGCCTTCCACAAAGGTGAACCGGGTTCAATCCCCGGCCGGGTCATTCCCGAATTTTTGCATGTGCGAATCGTGCTGAAAGATGCCAGTGGTTGGCGGGTTTTCTCGGGGATCTCCCGTTTCCCCCGCCCCTTCATTCCAGCACGGCTACAAACTCATCTAAATCACCCTCATTAACTCTTAAGACCTAGCTGTTAAGAGCCGCCCAAATCTCTTCACTTCACTTCACCAGGTAGAGATTCGCGCTTGACCTTGCGTTGAAGTCTCCAGCACTACGGTGCCATCGAAACTGCGTAGTTTGCTGAAGTAACCTGCGAACGCTTCCTGACGACTCGGGATTCCTGGATGTACGCTACCGGCGCTCAATGCGCGATGTAACAACAAGAGCACGACGTCAGTTCTCACCAGAGTATTCCTCGGCAACTCTTCTGCTATTGGTAAACTCTACTTCTGGTTTCGGGCTGCAAACTCTGCTGGCTTTGCCGGCCATTCGAGAAGACAAGTTCAACCAAAGAAAAAATTCTGTGAATAAAAAACGGAAATTGTATTTTTATATGGAAATAGCAGACACATAAATATCCCCCCTGGCTCTTTTAAGTCTACTCGTAGGAACATTTCTTTTTTATCCCTTTTTTATGTAAGTGATGATACAGCAGTAGCAATAACATTTTAGATGAAATTTATCTCAGGTATTTATTTTATTAATATGGTTTATTGTACACTGCATAAAAACTATAAACAACTATAATTACGACACATCAACCTGCCGCTCCAGTGCCTGAGTGTTAGCTAATAATAAACTGTATAACACTCAGTAAAAAAAAAAAANAAAAAAATAAAAGAAAAAAAAAAAGAGTCCGGTTTTGAACAGGTTGGTTTCGTTTTATCTGGTTATCTATTGCGATCTATTTGTTATTCAACACAGATGCCTCGAAGTCATTCAGTCCACGTTAAAGAAGTATGACCACATTGTAAATTGAAGACAATATTATTGGCTAAATTATAGCCTGTCGCCAGAAGAACTAGGGATTTGTATACCGGAAAAAATATAGATACTATTTATAATTGTTAGTTATAATATGATAATTTTACGAAACGATATATTGAAAGGAAAATATCGATTTTCTGTACATCGGAATTCGATATTTTATGTATTAGANTAATTTTACGAAACGATATATTGAAAGGAAAATATCGATTTTCTGTACATCGGAATTCGATATTTTATGTATTAGACGAAAAGACAAATGTAAAATTGCTTGGAATATTGCATATTGAGGTACGATGAATTGCATGGCGTTACGGTGCCTGTTTTTGGTACATCTTACTACAGTAAACATAGTAATTTTTTATTCAATTTGGAATTCAAAACACAGCTTATTGAAAGAGGATTTAAGAAATATATTTCCGATACCTAGAGAAAGATACTGATNCTTATTGAAAGAGGATTTAAGAAATATATTTCCGATACCTAGAGAAAGATACTGATTTCGGTAAAATATCACTGAAATATATCGACTATGTATATCGACATATCGTTGAGATAACATCATTTCGATGTATCGATAATTTTTCAACATCCCTAAGATGAGCACGTGAACCTGCCAGGTGTCTAGTGTCGGCGCCTGGAGGGACTACCGAAGCGCCATCTCGTCTGCCGCGGCAGCGGGTGTAATCAGGGAATAGGAAGCCGTCTCGGCTACCGGAGTGCGTAATTAAGGAGGCCGTGCTGGAGATGGCGCCGTCAGCCGGCGCGAGATAAGCTGCTCCGGGCCTAGGACGTGTGAGAACACGTTTAATTAGTCTGTCGGCGGTGACTGGTGCGAGAGATCGCCGTGCAGACCGTCGGTGAGGCACTCAACTGCGCGGCGCGTGGGCCAGCCCGAGTGCCAGCCCACGCATCGCCCGCGCCCAATATCTCAATCCGGGGGACGCGGCCCCATAAAACCTCGCACATCGCTTAGCGCGGCGTTAACGCGACCCACCTCGGCCGTTTAGAGCCGGCGACGACCCCGCCAGCCGCCCCGGAGATCGAGTCGTCGTTAAAGCGACCGCTGGCTCGGGGTTCGTCGCTGCGCCCAGCGTTGAAGTCTCCAGCCCGGCTGTGGCGTGTGGGTCCGACAACAGGCTGCGTGATTCCCGCTGTTAACCACCGACACGAACGTATCTCTCGAGCGGTTATAAACAAAATTTCACGAACTTTACGACCACAGAAGTGTCGAATAAAATTATAGCGTTATATANCTCTCGAGCGGTTATAAACAAAATTTCACGAACTTTACGACCACAGAAGTGTCGAATAAAATTATAGCGTTATATAATGTCACCCGGCATTAAAGTGCCAATAAAAAATATCGTAACTTTTTAGAAATTTAGAATTTCTTTTATATTGTATCAAGTAGCTATAAAATATTAAAAATTAATTTACAAAACTTTATTATGGAATTTGCGATATTTTATAATTTAAATGTAATTCTATTCAAATTTCAAAATTTTGCATTATAAACACATTTTCTTATATTTCAAATANCATTATAAACACATTTTCTTATATTTCAAATAAATAGTTGAAGTAATTATAAACATAATAATATATGTCTTGGAAATTTTTAAGTTGCTCGATCATAATTATAAGTTTTATAATGAATTTAAATTTCAAGATAGCTTGATGTTAAATTTAATCGCAGACGAACCAAATTCCAAACTTCAAAGAAATTTCTTGATGGGATTCCTAAGACTTTAAAAAACGGTTAAAGTCAAATAAAACTTTGTGTTCGAAAATTATTTTCAAATGTTTGGGCAGAAAATGAAAATTTAAAATGTTTTAAATCCTTTTAAAACGTTGGTAAACGTTATTTATAAATCAAACAATTTATTGATGTATTATCAAACCGTGAGATATCTTTAAAAAAAAAAAAAAAAAAAAAAAAAAAAAAAAAAAANCTCTCGAGCGGTTATAAACAAAATTTCACGAACTTTACGACCACAGAAGTGTCGAATAAAATTATAGCGTTATATATGTCACCCGGCATTAAAGTGCCAATAAAAAATATCGTAACTTTTTAGAAATTTAGCATTTCTTTTATATTGTATCAAGTAGCTATAAAATATTAAAAATTAATTTACAAAACTTTATTATGGAATTTGCGATATTTTATAATTTAAATGTAATTCTATTCAAATTTCAAAATTTTGCATTATAACCACATTTTCTTATATTTCAAATAAATAGTTGAAGTAATTATAAACATAATAATATATGTCTTGGAAATTTTTAAGTTGCTCGATCATAATTATAAGTTTTATAATGAATTTAAATTTCAAGATAGCTTGATGTTAAATTTAATCGCAGACGAACCAAATTCCAAACTTCAAAGAAATTTCTTGATGGGATTCCTAAGACTTTAAGAAACGGTTAAAGTCAAATAAAACTTTGTGTTCGAAAATTATTTTCAAATGTTTGGGTAGAAAATGAAAATTTAAAATGTTTTAAATCCTTTTAAAACGTTGGTAAACGTCATTTATAAATCAAACAATTTATTGATGTATTATCAAACCGTGAGATATCTTAAAAAAACAAAAAAAAAAAAACAAAAATCTTAGCACTTCAACAACCGTAACTTCTTAACGTATACATTAATTTTTCGTTTTGTGTTGCAAAAGAAGAAATGTTTGGTGTGGACAGTTTTTACGAGTTTCTCGTAACAATTTACATTTAACAACTTATGCAGAGGATTTCAGTATATCCATGACACAAGAAGCAACCAATGATTTAATAGTTGGCATGCCAGCAGCCACCAATAGCATTGCCCAGGGAAGGGGCGATATCCGTATTGGTGCTGCTAGCTTATGAACTTGTACCGAACAGACCATGATATTACATATTCTGCAACACATTTGGCGTGAACGAGTGTGATCGGGATAAAGCGACCGCACGCTCGGTTCTCACCGCTGTGCCGCGCGTTAAAGCTCCCACCGGCCCGGATGCGACTTGCAGGTCCGGTAACACGGGGCGTGATTCCCGCTGTAAACCACCGACATGATCGTATTTCTCTAGAGGTAATAAACAAAATTTCACGCACTTTACGAGCACATGAGTACCGAATAAATAATTATAGCGTTAAATGACGTCATCTGGCGTGGGCGAGGCGACGCAGGTTATATAACTGAACATTTTCAGCTGTGAATTACTTTATGTTATTCGGCAGCTTTAAAGTCAGGGTTTGTGATGTAGTGGATAAGAACTTGAACACGACATAGTTTTATTTATTTATATAGATAACTTGAGCCTCCATGGGAAAATGTTGATAGCACTAAGAAAATATTACTGTTACATGGGACGCCTGAGGGGCATATCTGAGTTCGTAAGGGATGGAGGTATTAATAAAAATAAAATAACTTATTCTGATTTCTGATTTGTTCACACTCTAATTTTTACAGCATTAAATTATCGGTCTCCACTATTAATCTTTTTTTAAACTGTGATCGCTATCTATAATATTTATTTCAACTCTAATTAACGTCCTTCTTAATTGTGTCTGTTTGGTTACAGTCNTACATGGGACGCCTGAGGGGCATATCTGAGTTCGTAAGGGATGGAGGTATTAATAAAAATAAAATAACTTATTCTGATTTCTGATTTGTTCACACTCAAATTTTTACAGCATTAAATTATCGGTCTCCACTATTAATCTTTTTTTAAACTGTGATCGCTATCTATAATATTTATTTCAACTCTAATTAACGTCCTTCTTAATTGTGTCTGTTTGGTTACAGTAAATTAACTCATACTCATCATTAACACACGTTCAGTCTATCTGTTGCCCCCATTTGTGATGTCTTTCACTCTCGCATCTAGTCCAATAGTCCAGTCTGCCAGCAGCACTCTTCACTGCTTGATACTCGCAGTCGCAGATTTCCCTTCCGCTGGTCGCTTCTCTCGCTGCTCGTCTTCTATCGCTCGGAACTCAGCCACTCATTCACTCATCAACTACAACTCAACTCGCGGCCCGGAGGTCTGTCGCAATATTTATACCTTTCGTCGTGACCATCTGGAAGGTTCAACGCAGTCCAAGTCGCGCCGAGAGAACGAGGTCAGTAATCCATAGCAGTCTTAATATAAACGCAGAAATCCATACAACCAGGGTCAGCAGCGTGCGCCGCAAAAGGGATTATCGTGTCGGCTCGCTTTTTTTGTAACAGATACGCGGCCAACGGCCTATCGCTCGCCTGTTCATTCAAAACACTCCTTTAACTTGCTGTCGCCGCTATAGTATAACTGCTGTCCTTCCCTTCCACTTGCTCGCGCAGGTTGCGAAGCTGCGAGCGCGTTACAATACTTTTAAAGAAAATAATCCGGGCAGAAAACTTTACTTTTTCATTATTTAATTCACACAATACCCAAAAAAGGATTTGCTGCATGACCATACACTTCGGACAAATGCTTTGAAGATTTTGAATACATTCTGGTGGGTGTCTACAGATNCAGGTTGCGAAGCTGCGAGCGCGTTACAATACTTTTAAAGAAAATAATCCGGGCAGAAAACTTTACTTTTTCATTAATTTAATTCACACAATACCCAAAAAATGATTTGCTGCATGACCATACACTTCGGACAAATGCTTTGAAGATTTTGAATACATTCTGGTGGGTGTCTACAGATNGGATTTGCTGCATGACCATACACTTCGGACAAATGCTTTGAAGATTTTGAATACATTCTGGTGGGTGTCTACAGATATTTAGCGTTCCTGTCATGCCGAAGACTTATTTGAATGATATGTTCTGCTCGAAGTAACACTGGAAGCCGTTTGAAACTAGCTGCAATAATCAGAGCCAGGCGACGAGTTAGAATGCCATAAGTTGATGGAAAATTTCATCATGTCAATTAGTACGAACACAACATACTAATCACGAATAGCGTAGTCATTATCAACTGTCTTTACTAATAAATAAATTAGATGAAGTGGGGAAAAATACAGGTTTACATATTCCCCGAAGCAACATTCAAGATAAAGAAAACATAACATTTTGGAGAGTATATATTCAAGTTGAAAAGGCATTCATTTGCAGTACAGCCAAGCTTAACGAAATGGGAGTGACAATCGTACATTTTAGTGAAATGTATAATTATTTGAATAAATTTTGTGTTTAAATCTCGTTTTAGATTCATGATATGCTAATGTAAGGACTTCGTAATTAAAGAGACAAAATTAAAGTTGAGACTATATCATAGCACATCTTCGTACATGTGTATCAATTGGGAACATTCATATGTTTATAATTAAATATATATTACATATAAAATTGGAAATTACATTAGTTTTTAAAAGGCGTGCCAAAATAAATATTCTTTTCAATACTGTATCACTCTTATCATATTTTTGTGTTCAATTTGGACAGAAAAAGGAAGGTTTCTTCTGTAGTTTGTATTATTTATTTGCTTACACACTTGTACAACATCTATGGATAACTTCATTACTTTTGCGGTAATATCCTTTTGGCTCGGCATCTTCTCTTTTGCAGAAATCCTTCGTGTTCGCGTCATAATTTCGGAATCATAGTAATTTCTGACAATGTACGATTATAGAAAAATTTCATTCTNATCCTTCGTGTTCGCGTCATAATTTCGGAATCATAGTAATTTCTGACAATGTACGATTATAGAAAAATTTCATTCTTCTAGTTAATTGTAATTTTTGTGCTAAATTTGAATTGTTTTTTATGATAGTTGCAAAAAGTCGAGAAGTTATTAATATTTTACTATCTGTGACCACGGCTCCGCTCGCGTGGACTACATAATTATTGTTTACGTTTTATAAAANATCCTTCGTGTTCGCGTCATAATTTCGGAATCATAGTAATTTCTGACAATGTACGATTATAGAAAAATTTCATTCTACTAGTTAATTGTAATTTTTGTGCTAAATTTGAATTGTTTTTTATGATAGTTGCAAAAAGTCGAGAACTTATTAATATTTTACTATCTGTGACCACGGCTCCGCTCGCGTGGACTACATAATTATTGTTTACGTTTTATAAAAATTAAAGTTGAATTTTATTTTGTGTTAATCTTCTATACTCTGTGCATATTATAAAACTCAACGTCTCGGTGAATTAAATGGTAAAAACACTTGTTAGTATTTCTCTGTTATAGACAGATATATGACACCGCAGAGTTTATTTATGTGTTTTTATTCTACACAATTCTTTACTACATGATTGTGTTCCATCTTTAACGGTTTAGACAGCGTATTGCAAGAGAGCGCGCTGGCGGCAAACTTTTTTCCAACTTGATTCACTATTATCGTTTGTAAATTTTTTGAGATATTTTCTCGCTATTGAAAGTAGTCAATATCACCTTTCAGCCCTCCAACTATCTCTGCGCAAAAAATCACGTCGATCCGTTGCTCCTTTGCGACGTCGTCCCACACTAACAACTTATGACGCAGTATTGTGCCCCAAGCGCTATTTTTTACTAAAATTTTTTTCCTGAAGGAATAAGATATTTTTTCGGGATAAAAAGTAGACTATGTCGCTTCTCGGCCCTCCGACTATCACTGTTCAAAAATCACGTCGATCCGTTACTCCGTTGCGACGTGAAAGAAGGACAAGCAAACAAACAAACAAACAAATAAAAAAAGTTTCGCATTTATATTATTAGTCAGGATTAATAAGTTACTGCTTCTTTGTAAACAGGAAATAACACACAGTGCTAAATATATACGCACGTATTAAACAAAAAAGAGTAAAAATTCCAAATTTTCTAAAATCAAACATTTTCAATAATATTTCTGAAACTAAAACTTTGCCACGAAAACGAAGAATTTCTTCAAAAAGGGGTGATGCCGAACCACAACACTAACAAAAAACTCTGAAATGAAAATAATTGCTGTGTTAAATTTAACTCAGCTACCTCTGGGTCTAAGAAATTATTCTCTTTAAAAGGGAGATTATTTAGGAATTACGTTTATCATGCTTTCACAAAATTAATTTATGTAAACCTTTACACCATTCTTTGCAAAATTGTAATCTGCTTACGGAGATATAGGTAATTGTTGACCAACGTTTGTACAACAGTTGCGAATGACAGTAAAAAATGGTAATAATCCTATAAAAAACTGTGACAGCTTCGTGAATCAGTCAGTACATAGGAAAAACACTGTCTTTTATAACGCAATTTCTATATCAACATAATAATTGTGATATTTACACTTAAATTACATATTTCCTATATAACTGTGATTTTCACATACTTACTGTTTTCATACGCAGTCTCACTTATATTTTCTACATTATTTAAGAGAGTGCAGTGAATCAAATGCTTACATCACAAGAGTCGTGTTTATTCTATAATACACATTAAGCGTGGATATACAGCAAATATACTTAATTTCTTCGCAGTCGATGGTAAAGTTGTATGCATTTGGGTCGGGTTAATTCTTTAATATACATTAAGCGTGGATATACAGCAAATGTACTTAATTTATTCGCAGTCGATGGTATATTTGTATGCATTTAGCACCCATGATAAGTTATTAAATTCAGATAGCCACCATTTTAAATTTAATAAATGATAGTATTCAATCACACTTCTTGGATGGCAGCTATCATGAATAGCTCTTGCATTTGTCACGACATTTACCTTGACAAAATCAAACACTAAAAAAGTGAAACGTATATACAAATAAGTATATATGAGATGTTATAAGAGTGTGTGGTATCCCAAAAAAGATATAAACAAGGAATTCCTAATTGTTGGTTGTAAGACCAGGACAACTTATAAAGAGTACTGAAATACACTGTGACACACGATAGAACTCAACGAAATTCAAGATGTCTGACTTGAACCAGTTCCTACTACACCATGCCGTGGTCCCGAAATCACTGCTTTCTACTACTACTTTCCCCAACAGCTTGTGACAATGCCTTAGCGGCAGTAAGGGGTTGGGATAACTGCACTTCTGTGCGGCGGCTGCTCTACGGCCGCGGTAGGACAGACCACGGCGTCATGGAGGACTGGTTGCGGGGTCGGGATGATGGTATCTGGACAGGAGAGTAGATAGCCGAACCGCGGGGGGAGGAGGGGAATCCAGATCGCGGGGTACAGCTCAGCCGGGGGACCGGCTTCGGAGTGACGTCACCGCACTGCTTCTCGAGCCAACAGCTGGTCCGGGGACGTGCCCCGACTGCCTCATGAGCTAACTAGCCCCCACCCCCCTTGCCCAGCCTCATCACACAGACAAGCAGCTCCTGATGTGATTCACGGCTACCCCCCTCCCCTTCCCCACTCCGGCCAGCCCCCGCGACAACACTGTGTGCGTGACCCTCGCACCTCTCGCTGAACCACAATCACAGAGCAGATAAATGCACAGAGGCGAAATGGTGTGGCGCCTACCCTCACGTCGGCAGTCAGTGGAGTGGAGATGTTTGGTCGGCTCTTGATATCACCGTCTAGAGAGCCGGCGAGGGTGGAGCGAGGTGGAAGTGGAGCAGAGCCAGTATGCAAGGTCGGAGGAAACAGGATATCCCCGAGAAAACCAGCTGAACAGCGGCATCGTCCGTCACGATTCCCACATGCGAAAATCTGGTAGCCATCCCCACAAGAGAATCGAAACCTTTCACGTTGTCCAATTTGCAAAACAACGTCTCCAATATAAGGATGGAGGATGCGTTTAGGCCCTCTCCTTGAATAGGGGGAGAAGGGATCAACGAAGACTTTAGGAGCCCTTCGTAAGACATATTTACTTGTGTGATAAGTTTAATTTTGTTGCGATCAAAACCTACATTAGTCTGCATGCTGCATTATGTGTGTATATGTATGTATATATATATAGAGAGAGACAGAAATGTTTGTAAAATAGAAGTATCAGAAATACTCTACTACAGTTCATTATGGTTTGTTTCTCTGTGCACAAAAACAGTTTGCATGCCCATATACCCATATTTTCGCGCTCTTTACTTAATCTAGAAATGGGCAAGATATAACTTACCGCCCATCTTAGTTGTTACGCCACTGGACGTCAGCGAGCCCATATTATGATTGGTCGTGCTTGGCTCCAGAAGCGAGCCTTGTATCTGATTAGCTACTGCGAGCGGCAGAAGGTTCTCTATTGGCTGGGGAGCCGACCGGCAAAGAAGCTACCGGCCGCTGGTTGACGGTGAACTTTCAGACATGTTGGTGCCATGTGACACCATTGGGTTCGGCATGTACGACTGGAGCTCACAGAATAAGCTTCTGTTTCGCCTCTGTACACTTAAGTTCTCTGTGCTTTGATTACGTATTACGTAACTACACAGAAACATACTATTGTGTCTCTTTCTCTGGAATATTAAACTAAGTTTCTTACTGGCTGCGTGAGGCTCTATAAACCGAACATTTATCTTATTGGTAGTGACCCGAAAATTTTCGCCGCCTAATTTGGCCGCAAGAAAAGACGGCATAATCTTCTGCGAGGTCGAGCCTAAGTCAGTTGCCAGTTGACTGATGCTACAGTTTCACACAAGACCAAGTATCACGCCATTTGTTACTTGTTTCCTTGCAAGTTTGTTATCTATGTAAGTTAGACCAGATTTCGTCTCACAACCCGTGGTCCAATAGAAAAAATGTACTTAGAATGGATATGTGTTTGAAGTTTAGATTGTCATGAAGTTAATTCCCGAAATTTCATGTTGTCTTTATGTTGGCTGTTTTGCGCTGTGAACTATGTTCTAACTGAGGCACTGTCGTAGTAAGGTTTGATCTACACTACCTGACAGGCAAACGCCAACCTATCATGTCGCTTCTCAATTCATGACATAGTTTATTGCTGACTCGTGCTGCTGGACGTCACGAAGCGTGCAGTTAATTCGCTTCNCGCTTCTCAATTCATGACATAGTTTATTGCTGACTCGTGCTGCTGGACGTCACGAAGCGTGCAGTTAATTCGCTTCTGTAGTCTAACATTTTCTGTGACAATGCCGAAATACTGCGTAGCTATGGCCCTTCCAGCCAATAAGCGATTTGTAATCATTTAAACACTTCTGGGGAACCGACTGCTATTGTCTGCACATATTTTAATGCAAACTCCAAAGTGGTTATAAATGTACTGCGATAAGCGAATTGTGAAAATTATACCACATGTTGATATTATATTTATTGCAAGTGCATGCTCCAATAATTGTTCAATGTTTGACGAGTTCAGTCCATCATAATCGTGCACACAAATAGGGGTTATTTCCGACCGTTAAAAAAAACTTAAAATGGCAAACAATTACTGTACTCGAAATGAGGATATAGAAATTATTAATTTACGTATTTTATATCTGAACGAGTACTGTTGCAAGTGCACTTTAAACCAAAATAGTGAAAAATCCAAGAAAATTATTGTTATTGCGCAGACAAAATTCACTATCAATAAGTAAAACATTTAGTTTGAAAGTGAATATATGTAAATCAGGAAATTCTTGACATTCCTTCCTGTTATAGTCTGCATGTTAAACAGCATCGAAAATTTAGTTTTAAATAAAAATCAGACTAGGTCCAGNCATTCCTTCCTGTTATAGTCTGCATGTTAAACAGCATCGAAAATTTAGTTTTAAATAAAAATCAGACTAGGTCCAGAAAATTAAAGACTTTGAAAGTTTGACTAATTTTCAAAAACAATCAAAATTATTTCACGAAATTAGTTTTAATAATGAAATTTAATGACTTTGTCTGTCTTAAANCATTCCTTCCTGTTATAGTCTGCATGTTAAACAGCATCGAAAATTTAGTTTTAAATAAAAATCAGACTAGGTCCAGCAAATTAAAGACTTTGAAAGTTTGACTTATTTTCAAAAACAATCAAAATTATTTCACGAAATTAGTTTTAATAATGAAATTTAATGACTTTGTCTGTCTTAAAAATGTACCTTCACAATACAATTTTACATAGTGGCAGGGGTTTTAGAAGAGTGTCCCACAGACGTTCCTCATTTGTGACGTAGAACAAGCCTTATCACAGAGTACTTTGAGAACTTCTCAAAGCCAGTGTTCTTAGCCAGGTTTTTTAATGGATGGAGGTGTTAATTAAATAAAAAGTGTTAGGAAAAATGTCCTCTTTTATTTACAAACTCAACGAAGAAAATACTCTCAACATACCTCACAATAAATATCTATATTTTGCTATTTACAATGTATAAATATAATCAAGAAATTTAATATCATCTCAAAGAAATGAGTGCAGTCAAACAACCAAAAACCGTGCCCAATATAAAGTGTATCAAATCCTTTTGAATTATTTTACAAATTATATGTCTATTTTTGTCGTTACAATGATTACAGTAAAGTCAATATCACTTATTCATACAGTCCCACCTACATTCAGTTCACATTACAATAGTCTGGAATGTTCCAGAGATCTCCGAGAGCCAACATGCACAGTGACCCACTACTCGTCGGGTACTGCGCGCTTTCGTCCGTCCACACCACCCAGAAACGATTATGCCGTCCTCTTGTGCCGTCCGCCCGTTCTGCTGATGTCCTACGCTGCACCAGACTGTACCGGAATACCGCACTTCAGCCAGATTGCTACCATGAAGACTGAATCACCATCAGTTTCCAGGAGAGGGAGATTTATATTATCACCGGCTCTGTTCCAGAATAATTTCCAATTGACTCGTTGCGCAGATGAAAATAATTACCAGAAAATATTTCTTCGTGCTCTTAAGTCGTCGGCTGTCAATCATTTCCCCGGCCACCGGGTGACGTCACGTAGAGCGTGTCAGCCTGTGACTGGAGGGGGGAGGGGAAGAGTCGAGGTGGGTGACCCTCCACAGCGCTGAACCACGCGTAGTAAGGAAGCACGGTGCCCGCGTCCAATGCTGGAGTCCACGCGTACCAATACGTAAGACACATACCGCAAGCGTGAAATGACATGATGCTGATTGGCTGCGCGGGGCTCTGGAAACGGGTCTAGAGTCCGATTGGCCACCGCGTGCTGCGGAAGAGATTCCCTATTTGCTGGGCTGACCGCTGGCTAGTAAGTCGCCAGGCGCTGATTCTCATTGGCGAACAGCGTTCCGACATGATACTGGCCAGTTAAGCCTGTGTGTGGCTCAGTGGCGTCTGGTGAACTGTTGCAAGGGGAGCTGGCGCTTGCTCACTGCTGTACATTCTCGGTGCACGCAGCAGGAGCCAGTAACCACAGTGCAGCCTAGGGAAACTGAACGCATTCCAACCACTCACAAGCGAGCAGCATGGGGACCCATTACACACGTCCTGTGGCGTCAACTGCCGAGCTACATTTGAGTGGTAAAATAAATAAATGGTGTGTGGGAAGTGCACCCAGGGCAAGGCGACACCCTCCGAGTGACGGTCTTTCCTGTTGGGACCCGTAGGTGACCGTCAGCCCCGGGCATGACAGAAATGAGACCCTAGAAAAAGTGGCGCTGGAATGCAAGGGCGGGGGAAAGGGGAGTACCCCGAGAAAACCCGCCGGCAAGCGGCATCGTCCAGCACGATTCCCACATGCGAAAATCCGGGAGTGAACCCACCGGGGATCGATTCTAGTGGTAGAAGTGTAAACTAGCAGGCAACATGGTACAGGAGTGAGCTAACGACATCTTACATTGCAACAGTTCACCACACGCCACTGGTGAAGCTGAAGTTCGAAATATAAGCAGCTGTCGCGCCTCTGTAAAGATAACTTACTCTGTGGTTGTGTAACGCAATGGCGACTGACCTATGCCGAAGGAAATGCGGGTGTGAACCAGCATGCCTCGTGTCCATTTTCTGGAGGAGTTTCTGGAGCGAGTAGCTGTAAAATAAAAGAGGCAGTGGAGATGCTTACGAGTCATATCGACTCGGTTGATCTTAATGTTCAGTGTGAGCGGGAAAAGCAGGACCTCCTCCTCTACGTCACAGAGTATGGTGGCGAGGTTGTCAAACATATAGATGAGAGGTATTGTGACGTTATTGTCCTTGAAGAACACCACTTGNAGAGTATGGTGGCGAGGTTGTCAAACATATAGATGAGAGGTATTGTGACGTTATTGTCCTTGAAGAACACCACTTGAACAGCGATGGGAAACCCGAAATCTGGCTAGACATGGTATATGCTGTTCACGGTTAAGTGAGCACTTTCGAGGCCCTAGTTACTTTTCCCTTCTAGCCATTTTTTAAAATCGTTTACGAACTTTTTAAAATAAACGTTGCCATGTACGTAACAAATACAGTTAGTATACTCGACTGCACTCGGGAGTTAACGTCTAAAGCTAAAATGAAATACATTTATTGACTAATACTTCTAATGAGAGGGATTTCAAATGTGCTCACTTTGCCGTGAATAGCCTATTANTCCAAATGTGCTCACTTTGCCGTGAATAGCCTATTACTGTGGAGATGAACCTTGTCAGCTACAGAACGAGTTCATATAAAGCATTTATCTGAACTGAATTCGTCTACAAAATTCACGAAATATATATTATAAATGAGAAATATTGTTTTTTCTATTTGGAAGCGTCCGTAACTAAAAAAAAATTCACGACAATTTTTTATCTGTTTTTTTTTTACAAACTAGCAGTTAAATTAATTACGTCTTAAAAAAATGTTCGCATGTACCTAATAATCAGTTTAAATATATGTAACCAATCATTCTTACATCTATCATTTAAAATACGTCAGTAAAATAATATGGCGAATATTAATTCTAGTTCAGTNAGAGTATGGTGGCGAGGTTGTCAAACATATAGATGAGAGGTATTGTGACGTTATTGTCCTTGAAGAACACCACTTGTCGCCTTGCCAGCGATGGGAAACCCGAAATCTGGCTAGACATGGCATATGCTGTTCACGGTTAAGTGAGCACTTTCGAGGCCCTTGTTACTTTTCCCTTCTAGCCATTTTTTAAAATCGTTTACGAACTTTTTAAAATAAACGTTGCCATGTACGTAACAAATACAGTTAGTATACTCGACTGCACTCGGGAGTTAACGTCTAAAGCTAAAATGAAATACATTTATTGACTAATACTTCTAATGAGAGGGATTTCAAATGTGCTCACTTTGCCGTGAATAGCCTANTTCAAATGTGCTCACTTTGCCGTGAATAGCCTATTACTGTGGAGATGAACCTTGTCAGCTACAGAACGAGTTTATATAAAGCATTTATCTGAACTGAATTCGTCTACAAAATTCACGAAATATATATTATAAATGAGAAATATCGTTTTTTCTATTTGGAAGCGTCCGTAACTAAAAAAAAATTCACGACAATTTTTTATCTGTTTTTTTTTACAAACTAGCAGTTAAATTAATTACGTCTTAAAAAATGTTCGCATGTACCTAATAATCAGTTTAAATATATATAACCAATCATTCTTACATCTATCATTTAAAATACGTCAGTAAAATAATATGGCGAATATTAATTCTAGTTCAGTNATAACCAATCATTCTTACATCTATCATTTAAAATACGTCAGTAAAATAATATGGCGAATATTAATTCTAGTTCAGTTATCTTGTTAACCCTTTCAGAACCACTTCAATTTACGGTTTGAGATGTTGCGAAATAAAACCTTTATGATTAATGGTGTACTTAATTGGACACAACACTTGTTTCGTTGTCACAGCCAATGAGCAGCAGGCTATATGTTCAGGTACAGTTATAAGAACCTATTGTGACATATGCCTAGATCTAGTGATTTTTCGAGAAAAAAGTTTATTACAGGGCAGACTTTAATACTGTGTGCACCCAACAGCAGTTTATTTCATTGCCATTGGTTGCTGTATGCTTGAGAAGGCGTTTCCATATTTTACCGGGCCGCTCAGAGTTCGGACACATCGGCACGGCTCGTACGTTATTCGTAAGCAGACAATTAACACGTGTCAAAAAGTAATTCAGCCAATCAAGATGGGTTACCGAACCTACATTGTATTGAAATATAACTTGCCTTGAAATCTTTTCGCAACATTTTATTACTCCTAAAAATCACATTTCGCAAACAAATTCAGTTAGTTTGACAGCGCCAGTAAGACAAAGACNCAACATTTTATTACTCCTAAAAATCACATTTCGCAAACAAATTCAGTTAGTTTGACAGCGCCAGTAAGACAAAGACTGTAGATAACTAGTCTATAAAAGTCGTGGTCCAGGAAACCGGATGTGCAGGTCGATGGAGACGTCCAGAGTTATCGCAGCCAAGGAGGCAGTTAAATTTAAAACTGGAANCAACATTTTATTACTCCTAAAAATCACATTTCGCAAACAAATTCAGTTAGTTTGACAGCGCCAGTAAGACAAAGACAGTAGATAACTAGTCTATAAAAGTCGTGGTCCACNAATTCAGTTAGTTTGACAGCGCCAGTAAGACAAAGACAGTAGATAACTAGTCTATAAAAGTCGTGGTCCAGGAAACCGGATGTGCAGGTCGATGGAGACGTCCAGAGTTATCGCAGCCAAGGAGGCAGTTAAATTTAAAACTGGAACCAGTAGCTTATCCTCGCGTGCGCGTCATCGTTACGTAAAATTTACGTAGTTCGGTGGCCATAACGATAAGCAGCTCTTTACAGTGTGGCAAGCCCAAGTGACTTTGTAACTTTTAACAAGGGCCTGTATAATTGTGTCTCGAAGTAGCTTAAGCCGTTATTCCAACGACACCTGCAGCCGTACTTGGTCTTGTGCAAGCTTATACAAGCCCAAGTGACTTTGTAGCTTTTAACAAGGGCCTGTATCATTGCGTCTCGAAGTAGCTTAAGCCGTCATTCAAACGACACCTGCAGCCATAATTGGTCTTGTGCAACCTTATACAAGCCCAAGTGAATTTGTAACTTTTAACAAGGGCCTGTATAATTGCGTCTCGAAGTAGCTTAAGCCGTTATTCCAACGACACCTGCAGCAGTACTTGGTCTTGTGCAAGCTTCTTTAAGCCCTGGTGCACCAGCCGGTATATGAGCCGCCATGGAAGATACATATTACACTACATCAGTTTGCGTACTAGTATTTGGCACACTCTGTGGTTGGGCAGTTCGTGGTTTGTAGTAAATATTGAACCCCATTCGTAGAACTGCTACCAGTTTGTATCTTGAGTAGGCCTATGAAAATACTAGCTAGCACATCTTAATATTGCTAAATTACTAATCTCCTTTTACATAAATAGGTTGCTTACTATTATATTTTATTTATTTTCTTGAAAACGATGTGAAGTCACTAAGAGTACGAGTGTTTATTTTTAATTTTGTCAAAAATTAATTACCGGTTTTAAATATAGTTTTTTCTTTACGCAACAAGTTATTATAAACATGAAAANAAATTTTGTCAAAAATTAATTACCGGTTTTAAATATAGTTTTTTCTTTACGCAACAAGTTATTATAAACATGAAAATTTAATGATAAAAATAATTTGTTTTTGACGGAGTTTCTGGATTCACACCCTGTCATTTCTGTAGTCTAATATGCGAGACGACTTTACCACTGGACTACCAGTTCGCACAGCAGATGTAGTGTTTATATCCTGTAGATACGCTAAAACACTTAAATTTATCTTTTTATAGAGTAGGTAATGTTTTTAAGTATTTAGAACGGTTTTGAACACTAATTAAAAGTTGTCATCGCCTATATTAAAGTCGCTGTCGTATTTTAAATAAATTAAAAATAGTTTCAACCTCATGGATGTACAATCAAGATGGAGGTGTTCTTTCGGTTTTGTCATCAACTCGTTTCACTTAGTAGCCGCGGGGAGCGCCCTACGCTATGCAACTGCGATGCGATTGGCCAGGTACGAAACCTAGCGTGGAACCTGCCACGAAAAATAGGACGTGTCCTATTACCAAACCTGGTACGAGATCTGGCCGTGCAAGGAGGGAAATGCCACGACGAGTGACACACTATCTCGTATGACAGCCGCTATGGTGGACCTTCCACAAGCTTCTACTGAGTAGACCGTACACTCAGTGTTGCCAGGCCAACCACCAGACTCATCGAAACGAAACACTGGAAAAACACTGGAATATAATTTCCCTTGTTAGGCTGAGTTTATTCACTGCGTTTTCGTGCGTTCGTCTCAAAACGCACTTCTTCGTTTTAATGCGTTTATTATCCGTTGTCAATGCGTTTTCAAGCGGACGTCTTTCCGAACATACGTATGACATTTTGGTAAATTTGTTCATGCGTTTTGAAACGTACGTCGGTAGCAGGTGGGGTGGAAGTCGATTAGTTTACACTTGTTTTTGATAGATCATGGATCCTGTTGTCGTTTACTTTTTGCTTAAAAAACAACGTAGAAGAAGGCGGTGGTCATTTCACACCATTAACAGTGTGCGGCTAGAGAGATGAGTATTTTACACTTTATTTCATGAACTGAAAGAGCACAGTGAAAAGTTTTTTAATTACATTCGTATGTCTCAGGCGTCATTTGATGAGGCTACGAGCAAGGTTAGATCTACCGTTAACAAGGATCCCATCTTGATTTGTGGATTATCCTTTGTCCCTGAGGAAATGTTAGTAATGAGACTCCGGTAAGAGCAATTTTACTGATAAGCCCATATAAATGCCTAAACCTATAATTCATTAGTCAAATAGCTTTGGTTTAATTGAAATTGTAGGTCAAACAATGTTTAATTATTTATATGTAGGAATAAATTTAAATTATAAGCTTGTAATTTTGAGAAAGTGGTCCTTAGTAGTGTTACTAACATTGTTAGCCTACTTTACATGCTGTTCTTTGTTACACATTAAAAATCATATCAGATACTTCATTACAAACAAATCGAGTCTTTAATGCAATTTAATCAACAAAGCATTTCCAAACATGATATCAATAATGAAAAAAACATTAAAAAATGTAGTCCAATTCTATACAACGTTTTGATTGAAAAGGTATACTATGGTATAAAGTCGCATTATATCTAGAATTTATAATAATTAACAAATATATGTATATATAATTTACATATTTTCATTAGTTGTTATGCTGATTCAATAATTATTAATCATTATATTGCAATATATAATTATTATCACGCATATTATGTTAGTTACAGTAAACATAAGATGCACTATGGATACAAATTAATCTCCATGCTTCAAAGTAATAACAATGATCTCAATTAAATTTTGACCATATACCATTGCACTTGTAAGATATAAGGAAAAAAAAATACAAACAAAAATTAAACTTTGGTCTACTATTTCCAATAATTTGTAATTAAATCATCGACACTTTAGTAACATGTTAGGGCAACAAGGCAAACATTTCACTTTAAGGAATTGTAAAACGAGTATGGTCATACAGAATGTGGTATATAGTACATATAAAAATAACACACATGTACGAACAAAATAAAAATAACCTCCAATAAGTTGGACCATATCAAATGGCCACCAATAAACACATAAATCTAAAATCCAACGCGGTATAGCAAAACACAATTTCATTCACATTTAATCATTAACAGTTAACGTGATGGGAACAGTTAATGGATTGATAACCAGGAACTAAAATTATTAGAAGAATTACTCATTACATTATCCGTTGCTGAGTGTGAATAATAGCTGCGTTGGTCAGTAAGAAGTGTGCTGTTTTCAGAAAACGTATTATTGCACGAAGTAACTGCTTCAGTGCGCATCAAGGCCTTTCGTAGTTTTTGTTGATTGTAATTGGCAGTAGCCTGGATATGTGTTTGGGCTGGTTGTTGTAGATATGATTGTTGATTGTTACTGGCAGTAGCCTGTATGTGTGTTTGGGGCGATTGTTGAAGATTTGCTTGTTGATTGTTACTGGCAGTAGCCTGGATGTGTGTTTGGACTGGTTGTTGTAGATATGATTGTTGATTGTTACTGGCAGTAGCCTGTATGTGTGTTTGGGGCGATTTTTGAAGATTTGCTTGTTGATTGTTACTGGCAGTAGCCTGGATGTGTGTTTGGACTGGTTGTTGTAGATATGATTGTTGATTGTTACTGGCAGTAGCCTGAATGTGTGTTTGGGCTGGTTGTTGTAGATATGCTTGCTGATTGTTACTGGCAGTAGTCTGGATGTGTGTTTGGGGCGATTTTTGTAGATATGCTTGACGATTGTTACTGGCAGTAGCCTAGATGTGTGCTTGGGCTGGTTGTTGTAGATATGATTGTTGATTGTTACTGGCAGTAGCCTGGATGTGTGTTTAGGGCGATTGTTGAAGATATGCTTGTTGATTGTTACTGGCAGTAGCCTGGATGTGTGTTTGGACTGGTTGTTGCAGATATGCTTGTTGATGGTTACTGGCAGTAGCCTGGATGTGTGTTTGGGCTGGTTGTTGTAGATATGCTTGTTGATTGTTACTGGCAGTAGCCTGGATGTGTGTTTGGGCTGGTTGTTGTAGATATGCTTGTTGATTGTTACTGGCAGTAGCCTGGATGTATGTTTGGGCTGGTAGTGATAATTATTGATATTGTGCTGTGAAACCCATTAAGTATTTATGTTCAGACAGTCGATCTTCATGAAGCTGGAATAGCGAACTGTTGCATCACCGCACTGGGGATGTTGCTGTTGGAAATAAATATATATATTATATGTATTAGTTATTTATAAAAGTATCGCTTTACGAAACAATATGTATAAAGAAACATACCAATTTTCGGTACATAAGAATTCGGTATTTGATGTATTAAAGGACTTAACAAATGTTAAATTGCTTAGAATAGGACATATTGAGGACACAAGGCTGTGCAAAAAGTTACGATAGTTAACATAATAATATTTTAATGAAATTTTTATATTAAAACAGAGCGTCTTAAAAGACCACCTTAAAAATATTTATTTTCAATATCTTGAAAAAGATACGGATTTCTATATATCGATAATCTATATCGATATATTGCCGATGTTAATCGTCACTTAGATGTATCGATATTATTTCAACATCCCTAGTCGACGCGTGGTTGTCCCGTGGGCTGCCAGGAGCGCTCCTCGAACTGGACGTGCCGTTACCGTGAAATATACTATCTGTCGGCTGTGATGGCGACATTTGGTCTTCATTAGCACTACAAGTGGCCTGCTGTGTGTCCGGGGAGGGAAGG
>NQII01000674.1:307203-324789 GCA_002778355.1 Clitarchus hookeri | reverse complement strand
CCAGGACCTACTGTGGGCGCCCGACACAACTCTCAACTCATCTACCACCAACACCACTATCACAAGCCACGTGAAAGGCATTTGAGGTTACAACACTCTTTATGTACACACTCGCTTTGACATGTGTGTGTTAGGTCTACTCGTGGTTCCTTCACACCGTTTAAATCAAACATTTGACAAAAACACCCCATGTATTACGTGTTTAGTTGTTTCATAAATATGTCATGAACCACAGCCGTTTTATACTTTTCTTGAAATAAACGTACATTAAATTGAACTTTTACTTAAAATTTACTTATATATTTTAATATTTCATTTTCAACTTATATAAATAAGTGCCTAGTAAGAAATGGTTCTTACGCAAAATATTATTACACTGAATGCGCATAAATGCGATGCGCTGTTTCTTTGTTGTAATTTTCTAACCTTCGTTTACAGAAGGCGGTAAATATTCTGGAAGTAGAAATTTAGCAAGGCTTCAGAAAATTTTAAAGTAGCCATGAATGTAAATTTAAAAAGGAATTTGATTGAATTCAAACTGGTAAGAGTATTTCATTGCTACAAAAACGCTTCGCTTCTTAAAATTATAATAAACCAACATGTTCCTAATTACTAACAATGTTTTATCACGCGAGTAGGTATGGACTGTATAAAAATAAAAAACTAATTTGCGTAACGATTACAAGCAACATTGCTGACTGGCCGAACATGTGCTCGAATGCACCACTTACCGCCACGACAGCCCACGAACAACTGACTGCACAGGAAATGCAGTTTGGCTGGCAGCAGCCAAGATGGCGCCACTATAGTCCCGAAGCTACTCAGCTCGGGACATACTAGTTTCTAGTTTCAAGTGCAATAAAACCATTCTCACAAAGTCAGAACTTCTGAAGCAACACTTTTCACACACACATCACACAGAATAGGTTACTACATACAAGACTGAACAGACCATGTGACTGACAGTTGTGTTGGTGTCGGGTGGATCAATGTTGGGTGCGTGCGAAGAAGACGGAACATTAGTCTACTTCATCCGTAGTGTAAGATCCCNTGTGTGTTAGGTCTACTCGTGGTTCCTTCACACCGTTTAAATCAAACATTTGACAAAAACACCCCATGTATTACGTATTTAGTTGTTTCATAAATATGTCATGAACCACAACCGTTTTTTTCTTTTCTTGAAATATACGTACATTAAATTGAACTTTTACTTAAAATTTATTTATATATTTTAATATTTCATTTTCAACTTATATAAATAAGTGCCTAGTAAGAAATGGTTCTTACGCAAAATATTATTACACTGAATGCGCATAAATGCGATGCGCTGTTTCTTTGTTGTAATTTTCTAACCTTCGTTTACAGAAGGCGGTAAATATTCTGGAAGTTGAAATTTAGCAAGGCTTCAGAAAATTTTAAAGTAGCCATGAATGTAAATTTAAAAAGGAATTTGATTGAATTCAAACTGGTAAGAGTATTTCATTGCTACAAAAACGCTTCGCTTCTTAAAATTATAATAAACCAACATGTTTCTAAGTACTAACAATGTTTTATCATGCGAGTAGGTATGGACTGTATAAAAATAAATAATTAATTTGCGTAACGATTACAATCAACATTGCTGACTGGCCGAACGTGTGCTCGAATGCACCATTTACCGCCACGACAGCCCACGAACAACTGACTGCACATGAAATGCAGTTTGGCTGGCAGCAGCCAAGATGGCACCACTATAGTCCCGAAGCTACTCAGCTCGGGACATACTAGTTTCTAGTTTCAAGTGCAATAAAACCATTCTCACAAAGTCAGAACTTCTGAAGCAACACTTTTCACACACACATCACACAGAATAGGTTACTACATACAAGACTGAACAGACCAAGTGACTGACAGTTGTGTCGTTGTCGGGTGGATCAATGTTGGGTGCGTGCGAAGAAGACGGAACATTAGTCTACTTCATCCGTAGTGTAAGATCCCGACGCACCACCTAAGTAGTAGATAACAACAAGGGCTGTATTGGCATCGTGGTTCCTTTGACGTGGGCGTACACATCGTATGATTGCCTCTTGGTGACCTTTGAACCGGATCTTGCGTCCGAGTGGCTACTGCCTGCTGCCACAGATTCCCTATTGATAGGGCCAGTGACTTTTCGCGTAAATATCGGAGCACACAGTAGACTTCAATACTATATGCACACCGCAGCTGTTGTTATACATGCATTGGCTGCTGGTGCCGTTTCCGTCTTTGACCAAGCCACTCCAGACTAAGTAACTCTGACACTGAACCTTCGTGATTCGTGCGCAAGCTGCTAACACGGGCCAGAACATTTTTTTAGCCAATGAAAGAAGCTGGGCGATCCTACAGTGCATCCTACTGTATCTAGTCTCGAAATATTTTCGCGAAATATCACTGCCCCTACCTATTGGCTGGCAAGTAAGTCGCCGGGCGCTGATTGGAGAACGGAGTTCCGACATGTTTCTGGCCAGTGTCGCCGTTCTGCAGTCGTATGCGAGGCTGGCGTTTCTGGAATAGTTTGCTGTTTCACCTCTGTATTGTTCGTTACTCTGTGTCGTAGCTTCGTTGTTGCTCGACCTTCATGAAGAAACTTTCTTCATCGCTAAGAAGAGAGTCTCCTCCAGTCATTGGCTGGTTCGTCTAGCGGGATGGAGACGTTTAGGCGGCTCTTAACATCGAGGTCTTGAGAGCCGATGAGGGGGAAGCGATATGGGTATGGAGCAACGCCAGAAGGTAAAAAGAGAGGTAAACGGGAGATCCCCGAGAAAACACACCGACCAGCGGCATCGTTCGACACGATTCCCACACGCGAACATCTAGGGAGCAACCCAGCCGGGAATCGAACACCCGGTTTGCCTTGATGGAAGGCGAGCAGTCTTACCACTGCACCACCGCGGCCCCCTGGTTCGTTTGATTAGCTGATATAGGCGGGAACGCGCGCCGCTATTTACTAAGGCAGTTTTTCGTTACTCTGTGGAAGTTAAACAGGAAGTGTATTTGTAGTTCGAGTTGAATGCTATATTTAGCAAATGTCTGCAACAGGAAACTTACGGAAAGCAGGATATCCGTATGATGAATGGACACATCAGAAAAGAAACTCTGGTGAGCCTATGACTGTCCTCTCGAAAGTTTTTTTTAAATGGAACTGATACGTACATTTCCTGTACAAAAACATATTTTAAGCTTCTCTGATGTTTTTAATTACACCTTACTGTTGCTTCGTTGGCACGGCCGCAGTTACGATAGCTGGTACAGTTATAACTGAATTTTATTTAAATTATGAATTGACTGGGCCGCGATGTATAAGTGGTTAGCCTGCTCGCATACCACGAAGTAAAACAGGGTTCAATCCCCGTCCGGGTCACACGATCGTCAGTCAATCGTGCCGGACGATGCAAGTTGTCGGTGTGTTCTCTCGGGAATCTCCCATTTTCTTCTGCCTTTTCATTCCAGCGCTGCTCCATACCCCGCCTTACACTCATCGGCTCTCAAGAACTCGATGTTCAGAGCTGCTCAAATCTCTTTACTCACTCACAATTAATTTAAAGATATCTGTAGTTCGTTATACTGATAAAAATCTTAAACTTTTTTTCATTATAATATTGATAGAGGAAGTGTATGAAAAAGCATTTTAATCAATGGTTAATCTGCATAATAATTATTTCAGCATTGCAGAAGGAAACACTAAAAGAACTTGAGCATATGTTAAAAATTATAATAATGGAACCGCGTGTTATTAAAAGCGTGAAATATATTTCTGGAAAAGTGTTGTCAAATTAATAAAATGGAACAGTGTAAATAGTTAACAATTAAAAGAATAAAATATACATTAAGTAATGCGCTAATTAGCTTTGCTATCAATTTTAAGCGACGGGTTTCTTAAATTGGTTCAACTAATAGGATGTAAAAATTATGATTTGTAAATAAGTTTTATATTTATTTAGTTATTCCAATGTCATAATTTTAATACGCGCATACTATATAATAACCCCACATTATTCATCTGAAAATGAATTAAGAGCATGTGTTATTCGTTAGCTTGGAAACTGTTTTAATATTTAATTACATTAATTAAAATTTTTGAATATGGTCTTATTGAAATAACTAGATTGCCAATTTTGTAAATTATTTGCTTTTCAAAATTTTTTTTCTTAATTTATTATTTACTACGTTATAAAGATAATGTTGCGTAATTTATGATCGAGTTAATTCATAAGCTCAAGTGTTGCATTCTTTAAGAAATATTTGATGGGTGCTGTACTTGTGTTAGGCGTGCTTCTCGCAAGCAACGAAGAAAAGATCGCGCGTTCATTGACGCCAGAACTTACCATTCACAAGTGAGAGGTGCGCAAACTTCAACAAACTCAAATTTCTTAACAAGGATGACACTGAGAACACCAACCATTGCTTCTTTGTTATTCCACAGTACCGACCACGAATGTCCCTCATTTGCAACATGTCCTCGATCATGAACACAGGAACTGTACGAGTCAAGATGCGCCTGTATGACTCGTAAGCCAGTAATAAACAGGAAGTGCTAGCGTGAATGTGTCATGAGTAGAGATGACGGTATATCACGGCAAAAGTTGACTGTTTGCTAGGATTCAACGTACTGTACACATGTCCGACAGTTTTCTTTCCTTATTGGCTGTTCATGCATGTATGAAGCTACTACCCCATTTCACTGGGCCAATGAGGATTCTGATAATGTAAGGCAGAACATTCGTGATTGGTCTGCAAACGACTTAGCAGAGTCAAAAACTTGTTCATACAATCACGAAAGAATAAACTAGTTAGAGTGTTATAGACGATATGTTGACTGAAAACATTTTCGCGGTTTTCCATCATCTCTAGTCATGAGCAACTCCATGGAAATGTAAGGCTGTTTTCAAAAAAATATACGATAGCGTCTGGTTTTTCATAGTACTGTCAAGTCTATCCACCTGCCTAAGGAATTAGCGAAAATTGTGAGTGTCTATATTTATAAAAATGACATGCAGTTTTTTATTTTATTCTTGTTGTAAATACAAACGCAATAGTCCTAGAAACAACAGCAAGAAATTAAAATCAAACCATTACTTTATATGCTGTTCTGAGCAATGAGCTGAAGCATTTAACTCACGATATAGAGACAGGAAAAATTATCCTGTTAGGTGGCCGATGCGTGTTAGATTTCATAATGTTATAAAGACTGAGGTATAAGTTGTTTTTCATTCGTTTCTCTTACATGGAGACGCTAGTTTAACTTTTAAGCAGATTTCCCAGCAATCGGCACTTACTTTCTTGCAAATATTGTATCACTGGCTTCCGGGCCCTGTTAGATATTCTGTATTTCAGTTGCAAAGGTAACCAAAAAAAAAATACAAATATTCGAAATTANCAAAAAAAAAAATACAAATATTCGAAATTAAACCTGTTCAAGACCACATAAACACCATAGAGATAAACGTCAACACTCGGACTGGTGTGAACGTACGTGTGTGANCAAACCTGTTCAAGACCACATAAACACCATAGAGATAAACGTCAACACTCGGACTGGTGTGAACGTACGTGTGTGACGTCACCTGAATTCAACAGATTTACGAGAAGCTTGCCTGATCACACCACGTCGACACACGTGGAAGACATTGCGTTTCCGGCAGATTTCTCTACGTTCGCCGAACGTCATCTAAGATCGGCATATCTCGAAGGATCGGGTATTCGAATGAGTAGGATGGGTGGCGTATTGTGTGAAGAGGGAAATAACCATTTATTCAGGCGCATTGAACAAAGCGTTAATCTGGCTGAGTGGCGGCAAGTTGGCATTAAGCGTAGTACACTACAGTAAGCGTGTCCTGTGTACTGTGAACCGAGAGGAGAGTAATGAGTGGGTGTACAGACACCAGCAAACTGGCACTCCCCCACTGGTGGNCTGTGTACTGTGAACCGAGAGGAGAGTAATGAGTGGGTGTACAGACACCAGCAAACTGGCACTCCCCCACTGGTGGGCACAGAAAAACGAAGTTGTATTGACACTCAATACGGAAATAAATTCGGTAAAAAAAAGTACTGAGACTTCTGGTGACGAGAATACATAGTTTACCACAGAAACGCGTTGATATAGCGCTAGCATGTAGAATCGTTAAACACTTTGGAAATACAACTTTTTNGACACAGAAAAACGAAGTTGTATTGACACTCAATACGGAAATAAATTCGGTAAAAAAAAAGTACTGAGACTTCTGGTGGCGAGAATGCATAGTTTACCACAGAAACGCGTTGATATAGCGCTAGCATGTAGAATCGTTAAACACTTTGGAAATACAACTTTTTGGCCGACATGTCTTAGGTGGCACACTAGCTATTTATTCTTTTTCTAATTGGATGATCGAGATTTTGATTCGCTAAAGTTATGGTTTAGAGTATCTGAGTACTCATTGGCCGAATTAAATGGGATGGTAGCTTCATACATTCATAACAGTAAATAAGGAAATGCATTTTACTATCGCACGTTTAATTATAGAAAACAGTAAACTTTCCCTCT
This sequence comes from Clitarchus hookeri, assembly GCA_002778355.1. Lineage (NCBI taxonomy): Eukaryota > Metazoa > Arthropoda > Insecta > Phasmatodea > Phasmatidae > Clitarchus > Clitarchus hookeri. Next base: position 318,248 of record NQII01000674.1, on the reverse strand, counting down.
GAAAAGTTATTGTATCTAAACAAGGTATTCGTGATGTTCCATCTTCAGTCTCGGCAGGAGGCATTAATGATACCTGTTCCAAATAATTATGATTTTTTGATTAGACTCTGTCCATTGCCGTCCATGAGACTAAATAAAAATCTCGCGCGCACACACACACACACACACAGAACTCAGCAAGGGAAAATACGGAAAAAACATTTTACAACACAATAGACATATAATTAGGAGAAGTTATTTCATTGTGAATGAAAAATAAATATGCATATGATTAAATCGACAAAAATAGACGAACAACTTATTATTAGAAAAAAGACAGACTACGAAAGCAAACCAAAAGAAGAGACTACGCGATGACGAAAACGAAAAAACCACACGAGTGAACACAGCAGTGCAAAAAACAATATCAGTGGACACTGCAAAACCATAAAACTCAAAACACACACAAAAATAGGACAAAAACAACAATGAAACACAAGGCAGGAAAAGTATTCCTTGTCAGATTACAAAAACAAATAAATCAATCTCCACGGACAACACAGGAACGACAAAAATAACCAGAGAACGTAATAGATAAACCAACAGAGAAGAGACACAGCGACGAAAATAATACAAAATATAATAAGTCTCCCCGATGTTTCAGGGCCTGAACGTGTCCCCTTCTTCATGAGAGATTCTGGAAAGACAACCGCATGGTCGGCGATGGGTACAGTCCAATAAAAAAATCGTAATAACATGAATCTACCATTGCCATTAAACTATTCCAAATTGTTTCTCATCCACAACGCAGTCAACACGAAAGGTTCCAGTTCACAATAATCACATTGATATCTCAAAGAACGTAAAGTGGTTATTAATAATATATATGATTACTGTCTTCAACCATTTGAGACACTATACGTGGTGCAGGTAACTTGCTGCTCAATAAGCGGGCACATAACATGACTTCACTCAGTAAGAAAGCAGTGTCCAATATAGGAACTCTCTCATTAGTAAGAGACGCCATATGTGATCCAGGCAATTTCCTCGGCGCATTAACTACTTGTGTCCACAACATCAACACAACGAACTTTGGCGTAAGTAAGGGTTGCGTAGATACAAACGCAGTTCGACGTAATGAAAGCTTTGATTGCGGCATCAGAACTGATGGATCTATCCGAGCCCGGAATGGCTAATGAGGCGAGCGACGCTCACAGCAGTGCCCATAACCTCGTCAGGCTCGTGTAATGAGCGGCGATGAAGGGGCGGTAATTGTGCGGCAGGGGAGTCTAATAAGCGACGTGCGTAGAGGCAAGGGGGGTAGTTCTGCCCGCAGGGGAAGTCGCCTTTATTGATAGTGATTGTAGATGACAAGCGCGGAACAGTGTGGCGGAGGCATGAGCGGGTACCCGGTAACGGCAGCTGTAAGCAGGAGGTAATGAGATGATTGGCGGGGGCAGCTCGGTGGCTGGTCATTAGAAGAGGACTGGAGCACGGGAGTCTGGTCTGGACCTCCTACCAGGCGGGAGATAGACTCTGGGACTTTCCACCACGCACAAGTCGTCCACGGTAAACTGAGCACTTTTGAAAGCAGTGCTTTGTATCTACTTGCATGTGCATTGTGCATTCTTCCTCCACAAGTGTAACTAACGTCGCCATTGACCCGATCACTTTATCCATGGACCAGTCAAGTGAAACTGTGCAATAATTATAAACGTAATTATTTTACGAACTGACTATTCGCTACACTTGCATGCATTTAAAAACCAGAAGGCGAGTGAAACAATTTCGATATTCACAAATGTTCGCCACTTACCTCAAGTCATGGACCTCTGTTATTACCATCTTTACTGGGCACTTGCCACTTAGTAAACCCGTTGGAATGTATGCAGACAGGGGCATATTTTGAAGATTGATTTCAAAAGTGCTCAGTTGATAATGAACAGCGTAGGCATACCTGTCCAGTGATGAAGAGAAAATGTGTTCAACGTAAGCCGCGCTACAGGACAGCTGCGCTTAGCTAGTGAAAGTCTGACACTGTAAGGAGCACTGCACTGGTTAAAGAGCAGTTGTCCTGTAGCGCAACTTACATTGAACACATTATATCTTCACCACTGGACACGTACACCTATGCTGTTCATCATTAACTTAGCACTTTTGAAATCTACCTTCAAAACATGTCACATGTCTGCATATGTTTTAACGGGCATACCGAGTGGCATACACTTAGTAAAGTTGGCAATGGCTGAGAGAAAATAGACCCACGAGTTGAGTTGAGAGATTAAGGCTGCTCTTAACAGCAAGGTCCTGAGAGCCGATGAGGGTGAAATGAGGTAAGAATGGAGCAGCGCCGGAATGCAAGTGCGGGGAAAACGGGTGATCCCCGAGAAAAACCAGCCAACCAGAGGCATCGTCCGGCACGATTCCCACTTGCGAAAATCCCGGAGTGAACCGACCAGGGATTGAACCCGTTTCTCTCTGGTGGGAGGTGAGCAGGCCAACCGCTCAGCTACAGCTGCCCCTAAAATAGATCCATGACTTGACTTTGAATTTTAAGTGTTCCGTAAACATTTGTGAATATAAAAATGGTGTCTTTCGCTTTTGTTTTTTATACAGGATGATTCTAAAATCATGGGACAAACATTGAGGGGTGGTAGAGCTCAATAAAACAAACAATTATTGNTCAAGTCATGGACCTCTGTTATTACCATCTTTACTGGGCACTTGCCACTTAGTAAACCCGTTGGAATGTATGCAGACAGGGGCATATTTTGAAGGTTGTTTTCAAAAGTGCTCAGTTGATAATGAACAGCGTAGGCATACCTGTCCAGTGATGAAGAGAAAATGTGTTCAACGTAAGCCGCGCTACAGGACAGCTGCGCTTAGCTAGTGAAAGTCTGACACTGTAAGGAGCACTTCACTGGTTAAAGAGCAGTTGTCCTGTAGCGCAACTTACATTGAACACATTATATCTTCACCACTGGACATGTACACCTATGCTGTTCATCATTAACTTAGCACTTTTGAAATCTACCTTCAAAACATGTCACATGTCTGCATATGTTTTAACGGGCATACCGAGTGGCATACACTTAGTAAAGTTGGCAATGGCTGAGAGAAAATAGACCCACGAGTTGAGTTGAGAGATTAAGGCTGCTCTTAACAGCAAGGTCCTGAGAGCCGATGAGGGTGAAATGAGGTAAGAATGGAGCAGCGCCGGAATGCAAGTGCGGGGAAAACGGGTGATCCCCGAGAAAAACCAGCCAACCAGAGGCATCGTCCGGCACGATTCCCACTTGCGAAAATCCCGGAGTGAACCGACCAGGGATTGAACCCGTTTCTCTTTGGCGGGAGGTGAGCAGGCCAACCGCTCAGCTACAGCTGCCCCTAAAATAGATCCATGACTTGACTTTGAATTTTAAGTGTTCCGTAAACATTTGTGAATATAAAAATGGTGTCTTTCGCTTTTGTTTTTTATACAGGATGATTCTAAAATCATGGGACAAACATTGAGGGGTGGTAGAGCTCAATAAAACAAACAATTATTGTATAGGAATATATGGACGGGAGTGACGCGTTGAGGCACAAACACAAACACATAACACATTAACGGAAACATAAAATATTCATTAGCAGCATACTTAACGAGTGATTCCGTACAAAAAATGTTAAAACCGTTGCTGGAAATGCATCCACCAACAGTCACGCATGCTTGGCGACCTCTACATATGGCGTGATTGGCTGGCAATGGTCGCGTGCGTGAAATACCCGGCGTATTTGAATCTGTTCGCCAATCACTCCACCGACGCTACCTATCTTGCATTACTGTCGGTGGTAGCAATTTCGAACAATTATTATAAACATTGCTTTAAAAAGGCATTTAGCGGCGACGTTGTAAATAAACACTGTGTTGCATTTCATGTGATATTTTTGTGTTTGTGCCTCAACGCGTCACTCCCGCCCATATATTCCTATACAATAATTGTTTGTTTTAGTGAGCTCTACCACCCCTCAATGTTTGTCCCATGATTTTAGAATCTCCCTGTATAACGTTTTAGCATGTACGCCGCATTACTGTAAACATATAGAAATTTAATTCACGCACAATAAACAAGGCAGGCGAAACAGAACGAGAATGTCAGTTGTGGTTTGTAATGGGAGCATCCGATTGGCCAGGTCGTTTTCCCGCCTCTTAGATCTGTGATCGTGGGGAATCTGCTGTGGTGTGAAGTTGCTGGTCGTCTGCGAGTCAGCATCTTTCATTTAGTCGGGAAGGGAAATTTTTTGTCTGTCTCTTAAATAAGTAAATTAAAAGAAAGCTTTCGTTAGTGTTACATTATTTTTTAGAACAGTTACTAGTTGAGCACTGCGTTTCACTTTCAGACAACCACTAGTCACGCACGAAGAACATAATTTTAACGCTGAGAGGTTCGACCAAAATACCACCACGTCTTTCGCAGACAATTGGCACGAGAGCCTGCAAAGTGTCTAGTTCATCGCGAAGTAATGTGAATAGCATCAAACTCGCCTAAATATTTGTTTTTTTTTTGTTGGAATACATTCGATATATTCTGCTGAGGGAAGTCATTTCTCAAATCAATGTTTATCAATTGTTTTCTACTTTTTCTCCTGTGTTATTCACGAATTGTTCTTGTGGTTACTACAGTAGCGCCACTGTGACTTCGGACCTGCGCGATCGGCCTGTGTCAGTCCACTTCCCACGGGGACGGGCTGTGATTGGACAAAGGAGGCGTTGAAAGGGGGGGAGGGCTTAGCTTTGCTCGTGCCAGGATTGGTTGTTCGACGTACCGCTCTGTATTTTCGACTATGTGTGGGCGGGGTGAAGTCCAATATAACGCGGGCGTGCCTATAGTAACACTCTTGCACTCGAGAAGATGGCTGGCTATTTTGGGCTGCCGCGCAATGAAGCCTACCAACTTGCGTGTGCTCGGCATACAATTGTATAAACAATAGCGAACTGACTTTAGGCCACTAGGCAGCCATGAAGAAGAATCACGGTGAATAATATCTCATTCCATTTGGTAACGGAACCGTCAAATGTTAATTANCTAGGCAGCCATGAAGAAGAATCACGGTGAATAATATCTCATTCCATTTGGTAACGGAACCGTCAAATGTTAATTAAGTACTGACAAGGCGATAATAGACGTGCATGTCTCGCTAAAAATGTAAAACCCGGTGGTGTAGAGGAGCGAATATCACATGCTATAGTAGACGTTTTGAAGTGTAGCCCCGACGCAAAGGCTTTGGTAAAAGAACCGAGGCGTTCTTATAGGGTGTTCAAGGTAAAGTAAGTACTTTTGAAATCAACATTTGAGAAGAAAATCACTGCCCATTGAAAACACTGACATGGAAACGACAAGTTAATTTGGCAGGAAATAAAGAAAAAACAGTTCTAAGACTTGATGTATTGACACATAACATCAAACATTTTCACGTTAACAGCACATTTACATTGCTGAAAATCACGCTATTTTACTTTGGTGACTCACTATTAAAGTGAGTTGTCACGTTCCAATGTTAATCTAACACGTGGCAGAAGAATCTAGAACGACAAGAGAAGTACAGATTGTTGTCAAAATANTCACGTTCCAATGTTAATCTAACACGTGGCAGAAGAATCTAGAACGACAAGAGAAGTACAGATTGTTGTCAAAATAAAGGTAACAGCTATGTTCTAGAGGTGGTAATACTGATCATTGGTGCACTGCGACTGTCGTTTGTTATTGCAGTGAAGGACGTTAGTCTGCAGTTAGCTAGGCAGTGTGGTACGCATTCACGCGTGTAATAGGCCAGACGTATGTGAGGCAGAATGGTATAACACTCTGACTTAGAAAGAGGACAGATTGTTGGAGCGTGGTTAGTTAGAGCAAGTGTATCGANGGCAGAATGGTATAACACTCTGACTTAGAAAGAGGACAGATTGTTGGAGCGTGGTTAGTTAGAGCAAGTGTATCGAAGACTGTCAGTATGTGAGGTGCATCCAGAGAAACAGTGTTCAAGTTGATGACGGCATACACATCGTGTGACAAAACATTGTCAGCAACGAGCAATAATGAACAGGATATGTGAATGTTGAAGAGGATTGTCAGAAAAAACCGTAAAACTAATGCGTCACAAGTGATGTAGGAACTCATTCAGCATCTTAACCAACTTTTCTCTGCAATCACAGTTTGTAGCGATCTGCACGAATCATGCTTGTTCTATGTATTACCATTATTTTGATAACCAATCTGTACCAGATGACATTGCAACTGGGGCCGTGGTGGCTGAGTAGTTAGACTACTCGCCCCCATTAAGGCGAACCATGTTAAATCCCCGGCCGTGTCACTCCCGCATTTTCGCAAGTGGGAATCGTGCCGGACTATGCCACTGATCGGCTGGTTTTCTCGGGGATCTCTCGTAACCCCCCTTTGCATTCCGGCGCTGCTTTATTCCTACCTCATTTCATCCTCATCTGCTCTGAAGACCTCGGTGTTCAGAGCGGTGCAAGTCTCTCAACTAGGCAACTGCGACACGATGCTGTCCGGAGACGCGTGTGAGGTGTTGCAAGTGTTAGTTAGGCCTCTGTATGGTCGTGTGCTCTGTGTGCAGGTGGGGGAGAGACGCGGGGCTGCGGAGGACAGCGCGAGGTGATGGATGGCTCAGTACGAGAGCTGCCTGGTCTGGTGGGTGGCGCGGGACAGTGAAGCATCGTGCAGGACGCGAGTGTAGGTCCTCCCCGACACCTGGAGCGACCTCCGTGGTCCTGGCTGGCTCCTCCCACGCCAAGCCGCAGCTCGACACATGTCTTACCATTAGCGTCGTCCTTCGACAAGCGCCCGGCCTAATTGAGCCCGCTGTCAGCCCGCGGCAATCTCCCTTCCCGCCTCACCCCCTCCTCAAGACACTCCGTCGTCCAGCTAGCAGCGAGTCGCCTATACACACCTCTTCTTTAAGGACGTTGGTGAATCACGTCTTTAAAATAAGTTACATTTTCGAAAACCTTTCAACCTGTATGCTGCGAGTTGCACAAAATTTAAGATTTAATATTTTCAGTAATTAAATATCTAGATGTCAGTAATGGCTTCAATTATATAAGAACGAATAAAATATATAAGAAAGTATATTCCGGATTGACTACAAAATACATTTTGTATAGTTCAGCCCCAAAATCGGTATTAATTTTGGCTTGCGGTCATGAGCTGGTAAACCAAAATGTTTAAAATATACATTACTCTATTAACTGATGATTTACTTTCACTGTTTTTTGTTTGGTTGTCATATTAAATAAAACACGTGTATTGTAACGATCGTTAACAAAGTTTGCGTGAAATTCTGAAATCTCCATTGTTGTCTAATGAATGTATGTACCTGAAAGTGAACATCGGTCTGTCCTCCCTACACGCTGCCTGAGTTGTAAGTGCACTTAAGTAATCACGCTATTTGAATTGAACGTGATTACAATTGTGATCATTTTAACCATGCACCAGTGGTTTTAACACTACTGCTCTTGATTCCCGTATACCTACTTACCAGAGTTCCACAGAGAAACGTCGCATCGGACATGATTGCAGCGATGTGCGAAGTTCGCTACTGACTGCCAGCCAATATAGTTTCCAGTTTACAGTAAATAAATAAATAAATAAATGCTATAGAATTTCAAGAGATCAGTGACATGTAGGCTAGACTTCACAGACCTGTGTTCACTCGAGCCTGGGGTGTTTTTACACTGCCTCTGNCACAGTATGGCATTTGCTACTTGATTCTTTGCAAGTTTGCAATTGGCTCGGAGTCGTCCAGGGTGTACATAATAAACAAGGATTCAACTGCAAAATAGACTTCTATCTTCTCCTGAAATGAAATCGCGTAATTTTCCTAACACTGTAAATAATGTGTTTATTCCAATGTAACGCAATACGTACACAAAGATGTTGGAAAATAGCAAAAAAATAAATTTAGCAAATTACTTTCGATAGTATTTAACTTAGGTAAGTGGTTTGAGACAAATCAAAAACACTTTGCTTTATAGTATCAACGCCCTCATTGGCCGAACGAAATGAGATAGTAGCTTCATACGTTCAGTACCGCCAATAAGGGAAGAAAACTGCTGGGAATATGCACAGGTGGTTGAATCATAAGGAAATAGGCAACTTCCCCGAGATAAACCACCGTCTCTAAGAACAGGTTAGTGCTCGGGCGTGGAGTGGTGACGCGGTTCCTTCAATAGGACCGTAACCATTCGCTGATTGGCTGCGCCAGTCTCTGGGAACGAGCCTTGAGTCTGAGTGGCTCCTGCGCGCTGCATAATGTCGCCTATTGGCTGGAGCTACCGCCTGGAGAGTTAGACCACTTCTGCTGTCGGCGGCTGGCTGTCGGCAAAGTATTGGTTTTGATGAAACTCTACTTACTTTAAGAAAAAGTTAATATGTAGTTTCAAAATCATTAATAATAATTCTATAGGTATTTTAACGTACCTTAACTTTTTTTGTCACAAATTTTTTTAAAAGCAAACATTTTTTAAAACACATTTTACCTCGGATTGTAATTTTATCGTGATTAATGTTTTTAAATATAAATTATGTTATAGGAAAAAACAAAAATCAATGGTGATTTAAATATTCTCCCGTAAATCCATAAATTTTCAAAAGCATAAAATGTGACATATATTTGGAGTATTTATTTAAAGGTTACAATTTTGTTTGCTGTTTGTTTATAAACACATATCTTCTCCTGGAATAAAATGTCGGAAAAAGACGTTGCTAGTATGGAGTTGTGATTGGCTAACAGCAACTTGCAGTCGTGCAGATTACACGTGCATTAAGGGGTCCGCCCGCCCGACACAACTGCGTCGAAGTGTGTTTGAAATCGCGATTGTTTGACAAAACTGTGTATGTTTACGTACGAAAATACATAATACCCTTACGGGAAAGGAATGGTACATTATAGTTATCTCGCTTGATGTAAATATTATTTTGGCGTCCTTCAGTATAGATGATAACGGTTTTTTCAGACTTCCGTTTCTTAAAATATAATAGCCGGACACGAACCAAACTATGACAGGAAACTGTAGATAATGAACTTTGCTAAAGACTTTACATCAATAAAATGATAGGGACCGCGCTGAAAGTGCCATAGGTAGACGCAGCACTACGAGAACACTGCACGCCAGTTCAGAGCCCTGCGCGTAGTGGCGAGGGCCCAATTGTAGCACGTGCCAGTGTGACCCTTATAGCAAGCAGACAGACGGGGGCCTTAATGTCTGACGTCCGACTGCTCACAGCGGGAGGGTCGTTCCCACGTGTTGCTGTCGCGCGACGGCGGCACCAGCGACTGCTCCGCCTCTGTACTGTCGGGTGCTCTGTGTCCTAGAACACCCACGTGTCGCGCATGCTCGGCGGACGTCCACGACGGAGGGCGAGCGTCTCGGCGCATGGACCAGGCGGAGGCAGAATGGCGGAGAGCGGAGCCACGCCCGCTCCAAGAACAACAGCCCGCGGAGGCTGCGATAACACGGCGTGTTGTCCTAGCAGGTGTCCGGCGCTGTTTGGCCGCGACACCTGATATGCCGCAAGTGCCGGCCGAGCTTTCTATTTGCCGCCGGCTTCAGCACCACGTGGCGAGCCGCACCTACTCCCCTAGTCGCTCTCCACGACACCTCACGTCGTCACACGCTCACACCACGACCACGAGTACACACCACGATTAGTACACAGATTATTTACCCCTCTCGGAACCCGGGTAGTGGTCGCCGCCAACTACGTGCAGAGCTCCAGCAGAAGACATTTGATTGAAAAGCCGTCCAACGTGTCTGAGTGAGGTCTGCTTACGAATTGCACTCTTTTGTGCCAGTGAAAATGGCTCCGACGGGTGTTTTCACGGTTATTTTTAGTTATGAACATTCCGTTACAAAACATTTAAAAAAAAGGAATAGGGACGTGCATCAAACCTTTATTTTTATTACTGCGTCATAAAATGGCAGTGTCTCACAGAGGCGCGTTATCGACAGCAAGACTGCACGCCAGTTCCGTGCTTTGCGCGTAGAGGCGACGAGAGAGTTGGCGCTCATGTCTCGGTCGCCCCTAGCGCTCCCACGTTTTTAGGCCTCAGGCATGCAAAATTCCTTCAACCAGGCGACCACCTTAACACATTCACTAGTAGAGTTACGAGTATTTCGCGGATTGGTGTAGCGGCAGGCTAGAGTTGGCGGTCCTCTGTGGACGCGAGACTCCTTCTCATTGGTTGCTGGGATCACGTGATGCGCAGGACCGTGCAAAGCGCACTCACTCTACTGGTTCCTACTGGCTCACTGGTCAACGGGGCGTGTCTAAACGTGTTCTCTCCAATTACAGTAGCAGGGGATAAGAACAAGTGTTTGAAATCAACCTCGCCGTAGAATGAATTCGCGAAATACTCGGGGGCTATATTTATTGTCATTCAAGGCAAGCTAGGATCGAATCACCTATGGTCACTAGAGCAGAAACACTTGTTCTGTTGGTATTGTGTATTTGCAATTACCGTCTTCGTACACTCACTATTGGCTGGACATCATCCACTGGTGCGGCGGGTTGATTCTGCTCCAATGAAATTGTTTGATTTTCTAAACCAATATACATTTAGCTGTGTCCTTTTGTAAGGCCATAGCAAAAAATAAAATACGCATATAATCTTAGTAGCTTGTATATAGGGTTCTTGTAGGATCCTGTTAAACATTACAGGAACGATGAAACTATTTCAACGCGAGTTTTATTTTCAATCACGAATAAATATACAATGTTGCATTGCTCGTGTGTAGTCCACAAAGCGAAGACAAGTTCGGGCAACGGTAGTGTAACAGATTTCTTAATCATCGAGGATGAGAATCGCTCGTAAATGCTTCCATTTCTTCCCTTAATATTATGTTTACCTTCCCCGAACACTACACCATATCAGCTGTAGTTTCTGAGAACAAAATTTAACAATTTTATTCAGTTACTAGCTGACTCAACAGACGCTGTCCTGTCCAATGCAAAATTTTCATTTTATTTTACATTCTATCTCAAAATGTGTGATGTGCCTGGAACAAT